>CM074582.1:2986714-3274214 GCA_037305975.1 Chrysolophus pictus | reverse complement strand
AGAGCCTGAAGGCAGTGTTTCAACAGCTCATCGAAATTAACCCACAATTTCCAATTTGCAAGCTTTTCCTTTGTTTTTGCATTAGAAGCAGTCCCAAGGTGCAACTGGTTTCATACAATAATTACCTTGAGAGGTGCTGTATTAAATTCATCATTTCTTCCCATTTTGCCCACGTTCGTAACAGGAAGCATCAGACGAATGTCACAAAATTGGTGCTGACTGCACCTCTTTTCCTGGTGAGCACATTTCTTTTCTCACCTTAACAGCTCTCCCCAAGCCGGGAACGCTGCCTGGTTTCTTTTTCCATACCTCTCTGCAAGAGCTTACAGGCTTCATATATAAATTACAATTCCCCTTTATTAATCTAATTGATCGTTTGGTTCCAAATGCATATGCAAGATCTTTTGAAACCTTTTAGACCCCTGTGGTTCAATATCAATCTCAAAATATTAAAAGCATCTTGTGGAAAATTAGAAAGCAGATGAGACACTTTGGGACTGGAGAAGCTGTAGAAACTTTTAAAGCAGCACTGACACAATTATTGAATGCTGTCATTGCTCAAAAGGGCTTTTTGTTTTATTGGTTCTTTTGTAATTGTTTTGTACTTTTACTCTGCCAGGAATTCAACTTAAATGAGAAACAACGTTAAAATGAAACCAAATGAAGTCATACACTTTGGAGACTTTAATTTTTTCATGCCCATTTTCCAGGCTTATATACAGCACTGCCTGAACTTCCTGGAGCGCTGCTGTCATCTAAGAACAAAATATTTTGGAAGCACAAGCTCTCATTCTCAAATGATGGAAAAGCCTTAGAAAAATACAAAGAAAGTATAAAATATCAAACAGCTCTCACCAGCACAGATTGCTTTTCTAATTTCTGTTGGAAAATCATCCCCCTAGATCTGGAGCATATAGGGGAAGGAGCACGTGTCACTGTGACTCTATGGCTCCTTGGGAAGCTGCCCTTGCTGGGATAAAGAAGGCTGCGTTTGGCACCGTACAGCATGCAGAGACAGGACTGCAGGTGGCATGATTGTTCCAACTGAATTAGAGCAACAAACAACGTTATTGGCATTCCGTGCAACTGTTTTCTCATGAAAAGTAAAGGAAAACGTTCCTCTGCTTCCACTTTTTTTTTTTCCTGCAGTTATCAAAGCACACACAAAGGAAGGAACCAACTTGAACACAATCAAAAGAATCACGATGCTAACTCTAACAGAAGAAAGCAAAAATAAAACTAGATCATATCAATATGGTCGTTGAGTTTCAAACACCTTCATAGCATCAAATACGTTGTGTTAGGAAATGCCATAAAGCAACGCTGAGATTAAATTAATACACAGCAGCTTTGAGCACCAGAGTATTTTGAGAAATAGGAGTTAACAGCATAAGTGGTTCAATTTCAAACTTCTAGCAAACATTTAGAGTCAGAAGTATATATATTTACAATAAAATTTGAGCCTGGTGACTTTCAGTGGAATTAGGAATCTTTCACCATACTTAGCAACACAAAATACAACACAGAAGGTGAATTATTAGGAATTAAAACAAAATAACTTCAAAAAGCAATGCTTTTGCTAAAATTCTCTGCTTAAAGCTTTGCACAGTGAGCTAGTTGGTGAAAAAACAGCCATGTGAATATCAGCAAGAATTCTCAAGCAACAACGATCAGAAATTAAAATTTGTTAAAGTTCTTACATCTTTTAAGTGTTTATTACTTCTATATGGGCCTTTCTGACTGCTCCCAAAATGAGCTGAGTTTAAAAGGGAAGAACATTGGACAGAGGACCTCAGGGAGGCCAAGGGAAAGTGGTAGTAAAAAAAGAAAATACAGTGAGTATATGGGCACTAGCAAAGAGGGAAAAAGGGGGGGTGGGGGGGGTTAAAATGGAAGGATAAAGGAAAAAAAAAGGAAACAGAGTTTTTCAGAAGAATAAACAGCACAGAAAGTAAAGTAAATCTTGCAGGACTTGGCATCATTTACTTGATCTGTTCTCTTTAATCTCTTCATTACTTCTTGTCTTAGAGAATTTACTCACATGATTCAATATGTTTTATACTTCACTTCTGCATATAAATAGCTAACACTGAGCACATCCTCCATCTCCAGCCACCCCAAAAAGATTCCATGAAACCTCTCATTCTTCATCCCCAGCTATAAAACTTCCCCAGTCAAAAGTGGGGATGTATATATATAGATACATACATATACATGCATATTTATATATATAAAAGAAGTAGGAATATTCACCAGCAAATGAGAAAGAAGACGGAGAGTGCAGACATCAGCTGAAAATGATGGTCATGGTTACAGGAAGGCCACAGCTGTCTGCCTTTATCTAACTTACAGTTAGCCTTAGAAAAGGAAAAGGCTACCTGACAGCACAATCCAGCAGGGGAACAAGCAATCATAAAGGAATATCATCTGTCTGCCATGACCACAAAGAAAAGGAAATCAGACTATTTTTACATAGGGAGTTGCATAAAAGACATTGCACATCTTTGCAGTCTGGCTTTTATCACTCTAATTTTACCAGTCCTATTAAAATTCGACAAAGAGTTAATGGTTAAAAAAATAATAATAAATAAAATATATTTTAAAAAAAATCAGCATGACCTTTCACCTCCTATCACCACATTACTTATCTGACTGTTCACAACATCTTTCTTTACCACACCTGAGGCTGTGACTGTTCCTCATCTCCCCAGCTAACCTGGTCCATCAGTAAAACTCCACACTGTTAACTGGCTATTGCCCTACTCAGTTGACTCTGAAGTGGCTCAGTCACCTATTAACCCATCAGTACAACACAGCTAACACATTCTATATTTCTGTGTGGAACCCCCAGCCCAGGAAAGCCCACTAAGACTCTGCTGTCTTCCCAGTTCCCAGGTCAGCAATGGCAAAGGCCATTACTTCATGAAACAGCGATGACAGCTCCCTTTTATACCTACTTGTAAGGATGTTGGATAAGAGCACAACTAGATAATAAAATAAACTTTCCCAATAAATTATGACTCAGTGTCACTTTGGAGCAAACCACAGCATCATTCACCCATAAATCAATAATGAAGATGGCAGATGGATGTAATTTACCCACTAAAGAGTGTAAAAAAGCCAGGAGCTGCTTCTAAATAAGATTTTTCTCACCTGCCACCTGATAAGCTGAGGAATAGACAAGACTCACCTACTGTTTCATGGCCACCTTCTAGGATCAAAGCATTATCTGCAAATCTGGATATCCACCTTGTTACCATTAACTCCAGTCAATTATAGTCAGAAAGGAATCATATTCTTCTACTTGTTCATACACGTCAACATTATGATCTAGGCAAAGGTCATAATGCTCCAATATCCAAAATCCAGTTAATTGATTCCCTCTGGGTATCAAATCCCTCCAGCACTGGAGTTATTGCTCCATCAATCATAATGCTGTTTATACCAAAGTATTAGAAGGGTGTCCAAAACACTGAAATCTCTTTCTACTTCTGTCTTCAGTTTCTCCTCCAGCCATTTCTGAGAACACCAATTTTCTTGATAACACATTTAAAATTCACTTGCCCTCAAAGGATTTGATTGTGTCTATAAATCTGAGCCTGGCCTCTGATGAGATCCCCAAATGGTCCAAATTACTCCAAAACCCTGCCACATTATTTTCATCCATACTCTAAAAAAATTGAAGGATCATCTTTATCATCTGCTTTGGTTATTTTGTGTCCTAGAACCACAACTCACATCAACTTTTCCTAAGCGATTAAGCTTTCCTTTAGTGACACATAACATGACTACATTTTTATCTCACTTCCAAGTGTATAAATTGTCATTATTTTTCCTTTCATTCCTCTCCTACCAGATGGAAACCTTGGCCCTACAAAGGAACCCTGCTCTAGCCAGGGACACTTGAGTTACATTGGGCAAAGCTGTGATAATGAGTACAAAAAAATCAGAAAAGGCAGTATCCAGCTCATGTTGAAAGGGGACATACCACAGGATATTTGTAAGCCTTTAATGGAGTACAGTGGCAGGATAGATAGGCTGAATGGTAAAACATGGTAACAACGGTAAGTCAGTCACAGCAGCTGAGCAAAGCAAAATGTCTCAGAGGCAACTCTTTTTTGATTGACAGTTTGCTCAGAGGTATACAGTCCATAGATAGGATGGGCAGTGTGGCTAACTCCTTTTTTTCCCGTTACCCCTTTACTCTAAAATATTTCTGCAAACATTTATAAAAAATACTGAAAAATAGTTCACTTAAAAAAATACAGATTCTTAAGGAAAAAACATAAGCATGTAATTTTGCAGCTAAAACATTCTCCAGTCACCTGGTATAAAGCATTCACTGAACTTTCTTTGACTAATTAGAGAAGCTCTTCAAGCTGGTGATGGAGCTTTCCTCCCGTGAGCCCAGCAACACTGACAATAAATAATAATAATTGCATGGCGAATTCAACTTCAGTTTTTTTTTATTGCTGAGGAACACAAACAACAAATAATGCCTGTACATCTATCAAAGAAGCAGCAACCCAAGTTCAATGAACCATCCTAACTGTGTGCATTTATTTAAAATAAAAATGGCATGCAAATGCATATGCAAATTAGGGGTGGCCCTCAAGCTCCTGGAGAGTTGCCAGAAAGCCCTCAGTGTTGCAAAGTTGAGCATCCTATCTGCCATATGGTAAGACCTATCAATCTCGGAAGGGAAGAGATACCAGCTCTTCATGCAGATGGCACCCAGCAGAGTACCTGTACAAAGTTTGGGGATGTAATGATGAAAAAAAGAAGTATTTCTAACGTTATGAAAAGCATTCAGCTTTCTAATCACAGCTTAAACATTAATGCTACAATAAAATGATGCAGAAAGTAGCACTATCATATAACTAACGCTTATATAAAAGTCTTCTAGCAGGATTTATTAGCCAGTGATCGAGAAATTTACATAGATCTTTCTTTGTTAGCTGTTTCAGTTTAAGAGAGGTTGTGGATGCCTCATCACTGGAGGTGTTCAAGGCCAGGTTGGATGGGGCCCTGGACAGTCTGGTCTGGTATTAGATATGTAGGTTGGCTGCCCTGCATGCAGCAGGGAGGTTGAAGTTTCATGATCCTTGAGATCCCTTCCAACCATGGCCATTCTATGATTCTACGATATGCCTCTCTGGGATGGAATAGGTACACCTACAAGAATGGATCAGTTAAGATCAGGAGGGTGATTATGACTTCCCCAGTTGTCCCCCACTGATTTTTTCATGATTGATATTAATAGCATCAAAGCTCAAAGTACACAAACTGGCTTTCTTTTGAATAAAAAAGAGGTACCCCTGAGACACATCCAAGCTGTGCTCACTGTTAAATTCACAGGCCTGTCCTAGCCCAGGTCCTGAGCAAAAATTTCTGATACATTTATAGTTTCAGCATCACAGCTTCACTCTACATATGGGTTCCCATTGCCTCACACTGTATATGTCTCAACGTATATGTACCCAGCTGAAACGCATAGCCCAGAAGAACACGAAGAACTGGCATTGCTGCAACAGGCACATGGATGTTGCAAAATACGTCAGCTTTTCTTGATAGTTTTGGGGTTCTCACTTCTCTGAAAAGGAGTTTGGAGAAGAGATTTTCTCTTTTGATATTGAGCAGTCACACCAAAGAAACTTCCCGTTCCCACATGCATACCATTAGCACAGTGTACATCTGAAAAAATATATTTATATATCTCAGAATGTGAAGTGCTGCGTAATTAAGAGTTTAGATGGGGAATTTGTGACGGAGGAACAGGATTTGGGAGTTCTGTCATCTGTTCCGTACCCCACTCGCACAGCTCCGCGAGGAAGCTGCACACACGTGGCACAGCACTGCCTCTATTTATAAAGTGACGAGAACATCGTCGCTCTGCTGCAAAGCCCACTCAGCCAACTTGTGTGAGTCTTTCATAACGAAGAACTCATTTGCAAGATATGGACTCTCCGTCTGTTTACGCGTTGCTGTCCGTGGTCCTACTTGAGCTGTGAGTGCTAGGTTGCGTGAGAGCTTCATTCTCTGTGAGATGGCATGGACTGCTGGCTTGGCCTCATAGGAGTTGAGAGTGCCTAGTAAGATCAGGTACCCAGTGTGGAAAAATGGTTAACACCACACTGATAATGTGGCTGAGCTTGATGCATTGCCAAACACAATGTATAGTTTTTGTGTAGTGTTGCCTGTAATCAACACACTGTGGTATAATTAAGGGACTGGTTGAGCTTAGTTATAAGAAATGAACTCTCATGCTCAAATGCCAAACTGAACAACAGTTTGTGGTGTGGTTTTCATTTTGTTTTGTTCTTTCCCTAGCTAGAGAAAGAGAACATTAGTAATTTTTTTCCATTGTATATTGTACGGCTCTTAAAGTGAAAAAAAAATCTGGCAAACACACTTAGCGTATTGCACGCCACATGATTAGTACAGGTCTGTTGGTAACATGAAATCAGTTCAGACAATGGACGAAAATAAATCATTAGTAGGTACACCAGATATGAGGTAGAAAAGGCATTAATGGCTCTTAAATGAGGTATACTGCATAGAAGGATTATATTTTGAATGGTGTTAAAATTGCTCTGGGAGTGAATATTCTAACGAATGTTATTATTTGTGTACTCAAACTGTGGTGAGATGAGGTTGAAATACTGAAGAGAGTTTATGAAGAGTACAAATAAATTCTTGACGAGTTTCATTTTTTTTTTTTCCTTTTACATTCCGAAAAGAGGGTAAACTATGCTTACGGTAGCACTGCAGCTATATTTATTTCTCACTATTATTCAAGGAAATTTTCTTAAACACTTTTTCATAAAAACATACAGTAAAAGCACATGAGTGAAAACGAAGCTCAGACGCTTGCAAGCTGTGAAATCAAATTGCCATTCTTTTGCCCATTCCTTGATGTTAGCAAACACTGAGCTTTGGCCACCAGTTGCAAACCATACATCAGTCTGAAACGGCTTCCGAGGCAAATATTCATGAAGTGCTAAAAGTCTGGCCCAGATCTACGTGTGCATTATAGGCAATGCATTATAAATGGCATGGAGCTGCTGCAAGGAGCATGGAGGCACCCTTGGGAAACAGGGAAGTGCAGCTGCAGCCGGCAGGTCAGACTGCTGTTGCAGTGCTCTGCAGCTGGAGACAGCTTGGCTTTGCCTCTTTCCAGAAGCCCCCTCAATCCCAGACAATCTCATAGCACACTTCCAAGTCACCGTGTAAATATTTGGTGAAAGTTTACATATGGTTAAATCTTAGCCCCAGACTCACGAGTACAAGCTGGTTCAGTGCTGGCTTAAAGCCTTCATAGAAGCAACACGTCTGCCTGAAATATGCTTTCTAGTAGATTCCCATGACCACCACCCAAGGGACACAGACTCAGGTTCCAACTCTTGCCACTTGCCTGTCTCATTTCTGGCTCTTCCCTTCTACATGGACTTCAACACACATTTTGCTCCATCCTGCAAAATCTGCCATAGGAGATGCCTTGCTTTTTACTGACTTTTATGCAGGTAGATAGTGATAGGACAAAGGGGAATGGATTTAAACTGAAAGCGGGGAGATTTAGGTTAGATGTTAGGAAAAAATTCTTCACGCACAGGGTGGTGAGGCGCTGGCACAGGCTGCCCAGAGAGGTTGTGGATGCCCCAACCATGGAGGTGTTCAAGGCCAGGCTGGAGGGGCTCCTTGGTAGCCTGGTCTAGTAGTTGGCAACCCTGCCCATGGCAGGGGAACTGGGACTAGATGATCTTTAAGGTGCTTTCCAACCCAAACCATTCTGTGATTCCATGATCCTCGCTTACTCCTTATCAGCTCATCAGTCTTCCCCTTTCTGCTGCATTTATCTGCTTTTGTCACTACTACCTTTTCAGTAAAAAAAATATTTCTAAAATGAGATGCTGTACATCTCGGCTTTGGTACTGTGTCATTGTTGAAGGCAAGCTGGCAGATTGTCAGGCTGTTTTCAGTAAGTTATACCACATTCAAAGTTAAAACGGGACCATTTATCCATGTTTGTACTTCTGGGATCATGATTTGTAGAAACAATTCGTTCCAGCAATGGAACTTTTTGTTATCATTTTCAGAGGAACGCTTGGCAAGATGGGGCCATTTAAAAGCAAAGCAAAACAAAACAAAACAAAAAAAGAAAAGAAAAAAAAGGAAGAAAATAAAAAGAGAGAGAGAGAGAAATCACTGCTGTGCTTTTTCAATTTTCACATCTCTAGGTTATCAACTGCTACAACTAATGCTGTTCCGGTACGTTGGTGAAATAGATCTTTTCCTTTATAATTCCTTTCAGATAAGCTGCTATTTTGCCACAAACTCCCTCACACACCAGTACAAGTGAAACAGGAGAACACATGAAACTCTGATGTGGCTCAGATCCTTTCAGAATACAAACGACAGGGCTGTCATTTTGGATCAGGGTAGGACTGAAGTACCATTGGGTGGATCCTCCCTGCACAAGGGCAGCCCTGCAATACTTCAGCTGGTGAAGGGCCATTGAATGGGTAAAATTCATCTCAAAACACACTCTGTAAAATAACTCAGAATTCTAACTTGCTTGCAAACAGGTTTCTTTCAACTGCTAAAGGAATATCAGATTTTGCCTAATTACCAGTACATTTCGATCACATGCAAAAAAATCTGTGAATAGATCTAATATGAAATTCAGATCTCATCACATAAAAGGAGCACAAGGAGATTCTCCCCATATTTATTTGGAATCAGACATGTTTCAGAAATGACGTGTTTGGCATTGACACGTTCAGAGCTGAATTTCTGTGTTTTTACTTTTTAAGTGAAATTGGAAAATAAATTTCAGAAAGTAGAGTAAGAATGTTAAATAATTCAGAAGTAACCAGAACGTTTCACCTCAGCCAACTAAATCAGGTGAAATTAGTTTTTAATAAACTCAAATTATTAGCGATTTCTCTTAATATTTTTTTAATTTTCTTTTTCTGCCAAGAAGTTCCTTTCAGTTCTCATTCAGCTTGGCCTTTTCCAAGTTTCTCTTAATTAAGGTGTCCTCAATTGGAAATTAAATATATATATATGTACATAAATTATTTGCCAAGCTCAATCCCAGACTAATGAGCTTATGAGTAAATTACAGTAAGACCCCATACTGTCTCCTCTTCTTTCAGTCACACTTCACAATTTTCTCCTAAACAGTTATTTGTAATAAACTTACTATGCATTCAATTTCTGTTGAACTGCAAAGTTCTATTCTTGCTTAAAATCTTCTGGAGTTTGAGAAGTACAACTGTCTGGTGACCTGAGAAGATGGAGTACAAAATTCCTGCCAGGGGATGTTAACTCTCCCTTGATGCAATCTTTCCACGATACACTGAGCCAATCGTAACTTGCATAGAGGGCTCCCTGTCACAAAAATTTTAACACCGATAGTAAGAGGATCTGATTTCTATAGTGTTTTTATGTCATTGTTTCTCATCAGTTACATTTCCCTGAAATTTAATGTAATCGACAAAAATGGAAAACTTCCTTTCAGTAATACATAGTATCCTATAATTCCTTATATAAACATCAGTAGATCTAGGATAATTTCTAATATATCCCACCACTAACTCTTCTGGCTGGTACAGAGTTCATTGATTGCTGATATATGACACTTATTGTGATTTTTAGTCAATTTTCAATGCACTAAACCAAACTTTCCATTTATTCTGTGGCTCCATATCTTAGCATGAACCTCTTCTAGGAAATCCTGTCAAAGAATGTCTGAATGTGCAAGTATTGGATGCCTGTTGTCTCATTTTGTCTATTCTGGCATAAATAATGATAAAGGATTATAGGACAGCTGTCAGGCATGAGGACTTTCCTCCCCCGTTAAACTTTGTTTCTCTAATCAGGCAATATTTGTCTCTGTGTACCTTTCATTTGGTTTCTTAAAATATTATTCAGGACATTCGCTGTGGTTTATGCCAGGAGATACATTCTTCCTCTGTGTGCTCCTGGCCCATTTTAAAATAACGCTTTTCTATTAGATTTTGACAATCTTCAAGGTTCTGAAATTTCTAATACAGAGCCTCCAATTTCCCTTCTTAGATGTATTTTGTCTCCTCCTGATGTCCTATCATTTTTTTTAAAAGCCTCTAATCTTTTAATAGCCAATTTGGGTGATATCTGCATGCTTCTTAATTCCTCATTTTCAGGCTCTTAAATCGAGTGTTGGATTTATTTAAATGAAGCAGACAGGTGTACAGAAATTTTCTCAGAAAATTCTGTTTTGTTTGGTTTCTCCACTTTATTACGTCTGAGAGTGCTTTGGGTTTTTAATAACTCAACAATTAAAGTCAAACATGAAATACATGGAAGACACTTTGTAGAATATTTTTAGTTTAAATTTAATCTTGTGTGCCAAAACCCTATTTATGGTATTATCGTGATGCCCACGAACCTTTCTGGAGTTAGAACTCTGCCAACATTCCTATTCAAAGCCAGTGCTGTGGTTGTAACTTAGCTGTGAAAACT
Organism: Chrysolophus pictus; assembly: GCA_037305975.1. Taxonomy (NCBI): domain Eukaryota; kingdom Metazoa; phylum Chordata; class Aves; order Galliformes; family Phasianidae; genus Chrysolophus; species Chrysolophus pictus. The sequence continues at coordinate 3,263,708 of CM074582.1, read as the reverse complement.
ACCCTGAGGCTAAATCAAGGCATTGAAAGTTTTCTCCAAGGACTGTTTGTTTGGGACTTTTTTAATGGTTTGCATTAAAAGGAATGAGGCTTTTTTTAGTACATCTTTAATTTGAAAAAGAAAAAAAAAAAGAGAACAACAAAATAAAAACAGACTTCATAATGAACTTATGTAGACCATTAGTCTATAATGTGGACCAGACTTCATACGTGTGCAAGTATGTATGTGTATCCTTATAAACAATTAACTGTAATGCAAATTATTAAAAAAAAAACTAGCAAAACTATTTCTTTTTTTTGTTGTTGTTTCAAATAAGAGTTTTAAAATGAGGATAGATTAAAAAAGACATAAAAGAAAGAAAGCCAACACACATTAGACAGAAAATCCTAAGTCGGCAAGCCTTGCAAAAGGTCCAAAGCACCCTACAAGATGCAGCCAAAGGCTGTCTGCTGCTCTGTGCTCATGGTTTTGTCCCTTTCTGGCACCCAGTTCTCACCTATAGCATGCAAAGGGCTGAAAATATCTCGGCTTTAACCAAGCCACCAATAACATCAGAATGCTGGTGCCTGAGCCACGAACCAAGAATCACCAATCCATCTCACAAAGAGTTTTAACAACAGTGTGCAGATGGCACTTTTGCACGTTACATCTTTGTTACCATGACTTAAAGCCCCAAATCTTTACAGGCTGTATCTTTTAAACAGGACACAGCCTGAACATGGGGTTGTATGGAAGTTGTGCATGCAAATTCCAAATTATGTTCCAAAGGAAAACCCCATCCAGCTGGCCCCATAGACGTCTCAAGGCAAGATGTTTGTTTCCACCCCACTAAAATGAACCTCTTCACTTCCAGATACCAATGGCAAGCAGGAGAGTCATAGACCTGAGTGCACATCACTTAGTGGTATGAATAACTCCTCAATAAAATCACTACTAATTTATTTAATAGATACCAAATTTTAATAGATACAACTGCATTATAACAGAGAGGTGACTGAAGACAGATATACAGAGGAGCATCCTCTTCATGATCTCCCCTAGCTTTCAAAAGGCAATGGTACTGAGTATTCAGCAGATCAGGACTCAGGAAGACTGTCACCACCCAACCCCTATCTGCATGGTCCCAAATGTCAGGGCAGATCCTAAGAATGCACATAGCTGAGCTCAAACCTTGACCCCAGTATATCTGTGACTGAATCTGACTTCTGAGACTGGCTCCTAAAGTCTCATTTCCGAGCTTTCCTCTGTTAAATAAAGCACTTTTATTAGGTGAAAGGGTTTGTTTTACAAGCAGGTTACGTGCATTCTCAGCCACCTGGGAAACACAGGTCACAGCCCTTCATATAATAAATCACTATCAGAATTCTGAACACATGGGATGTTTTGCCCCATGCTGTGTTTTATACAGAAAAACCTGAGCAGTTTGCATCTGGGTCTAAAGTGCATTTAGGTTTCTGAGGATATTTATAACTGCTGTTTCAATCCTTCCCTGATACATAGCACTCACTTGGTCTGCTTGGGCAACACTGAGATTGGCTTCCTAGCTGTTTGAAGTACATAGATTTATGAAGGAGAGCACTTCACATTAGCATAAAGAGAAAAAGCAGATAAACAAACTTTGGCACAGCATTAAGGATACTGAAATTGATGGTAATAACACTGCTCTTCATTTAAATCTGAATGGCACAGATAGATAAAAACAGATTTGAAAAGAGATCAAGGCTTAACATCATTAATCTAAGTTTGGCTCCAAGGTAATTTTGTCAAAATCACCTAACAATCCTCAAGTCCCAGAGAAAGTCGGTCATTTGAAAACGCTGCCTTCAAAATATCAGATATGGATTCTTAAAGATTCCAAATAGACACAGCTGCCACTTGCCGGATGAACTTGGCCAAATATTATCTTGCTATGCCACAGGTTGCTCATCTTTGAATAAGGATTATGCTACAGAAACACAGACAGACAGAAAGGCTTGTCTGCACTCATTACACACGTCAAATCAATTTATAACTGCAAAAGGAAAGCTTCTGTTTTTATTCTTTTACCTGCACAATTAGGAATTGTCATCTTAATGACATTTAGTCTCTTCAGACATTTGTAAAATGTACTGAATTCTATCATTTTGTTGCCACCTGCTCCAGGATTAGCTACAACATGTTTCTGCTTTAAGAAGAAATACATCACGCAGTGTCGTATCACCTTCAGGGAAATTCTGCTGTCACTTACAGGCAAGAAAAGCTCCCATCTTCCCAAAGTCAGCCAGCAAGGGTCTGCAGAGGTCACTGGTGTCCACCAAGTTACCCACCCCAATAATGTAATTTTACACACTGGAAAGCCTAAATAGTTGAAAGCAAATCTATTGTTGCTGCAACATTGGAACGTGTTGTTAATAGGTATGACAAAGTAGTAATATCATACCAGCATTTTTTGTATTTCCACTTCAAACAGTAAATCCGACTGAATTTACCTAATACTTCAATAATCCAATTATAACACTTTACTAGCAGAAATCATCAGCACATAAGCCTCAGAGGCTGTTAAATTAGGACTGTGTCGAGCTGCTCACCCAAGATGCATTTCAAACTCTGACGAACAAGTTCCTCCAAATTCATCAGGCTCAGCTTATGCCGCCACAGCGGCTATGAGGAATGCACAAAAACCACCTCAAACACACGGTGAGAAATCCAGCCCATTCAAATCCAGCCCATCCACAACACTGATGATAGGCACGAGATATGATACCGAGCAACATGACAAAAGCTCACCATTTTCAAATCACGTTAAAACATAACAAACTACTAAGTTTTTAGCTTGGCAGAAATTGTGTGTTTTGGTGTCAACCTTGTAAGCTGCAAATTTATTGACTAAAGTCCATTTATACTGAATACTGTATGTTCTAAACACAAATAGCCAATGTTTTCCAATACTGGAGGATTTAGTGCTCGTAAGTGTGATTTCATTTATCTTTTCACAGTCATATCACTCCCCTTTACTCCCCTCCACCATAAATCTGCACTCAGTGATTGCATTTCTTGCATATCCAACTCCTTTCTTTCTCTGCACGTAGTATTTATTTAACGGATCGAGGGAACCATCCTTCAAACAAAATGGGATATTCTATTCACAGTTAGAACATTAATATGTCAGTAAAGGTTTTTTTCTTTTACCTTCAAAGGAGAAAATAAATTGTGAAGACTTAAATACACACAGGCTTGTTAATGAGCAATGACACTGTGAAATAATGACATGACTCGGTCAATTCCTAAAATTTAGACAAAGAATTTTGGTCCATATTTAGTAATTATAGCAGTAATTATGATATCCCATACCCTTCTGAAAAAGTGCTGATGAAACATACCTTGTTACTTCAGACAAGCTTAGGAAACTGTGATGCACCATGAGAAAGCCTTGGGTCAAAGTTGCTCCCCAGTCCTATAAAGCAAAACAAAACCACAGATTAAATAATACTCCCAGATACTCTGTGCAGATCTGAATTTCCTCAAAGCATCAGATGTTCCAGCCTATAATTGAGCTGGGTCTACCTCGCATTTCTTTCAGTGAAATGTATGTTTAAATATCAACTGCAATTAATACTGAGAGTAAAAGACAGCTTATTTCTGTGAATTCTGCTGACATTTTGTGTGTGGAATGTTTCTCTTTACTAATTAAATACAGTGAACTATTTTCTGACGGTTAATGCATTTCACCAAATTTCCAATTTAAAATGAGTTAACTACAGCATATTTATTTGTAGTTCTATTACGCTCTAAGCCAGAGATGGGACAGAAGAGGTAGACTGCACAAAAAGAAACACAGATTGTAACTACTCCATGTTTGGCAGTTGTCTGTGGAAAATCCAATCCTGCCATAAATACACAAACCAACCCCACTTTTGTATTGCATTATTTTAAAAATAATTGCAACATTTTCACATCCCCTAAAATGTGCTATATATCCATAAAAATTATCCATATATGTCTCCAAATGAATGAATTACTTTTCACTGTACTGTAAAATACAGATAAAAGAACTCTACCCAGAACGTTAAAAAATGCTTTTAATAGATGCTTTTCCATATGCATAATAAGGAATTATTTCACTTGGGGATGATTGGGAAACTGAATTTATATGAAAAACAGTTAAAATATAAATTTTGGCTGGTGCTTCTGCACGAGAGCCTGGTTGTGTGTTTGCATAGGTGAGGATGGGGGGGGCAAGATAGCTGTGCTGGCTGTGCTGGCACAGGGTACAGCACAGCTCACAGAGCAGAGATGCTCCAAAGCCCAAATCCAGTGCCTGAGATACTCCAAAGGAAAACTTATATTTACTGCTTGCTTGCAATCCATAACATTTTTTAAAATATTTTCAGGGCTTTCTAGCATAACAATGAGGAACCTCAGATATAAGCAAGGTCTGTGAATCCTTCATAGAATCGCAGAATAGCTTGGGTTGCAAGGGACCTCAAAATGATTAAGCTCCAACCCCATGCCACATGCAGGGCCACCAATCTCCACACTTAATATTAGACCAGGCTGCCCAGGGCCCCATCCAACCTGGCCTTGAACACCTCCTTATACCTCGTTTGCACAGACAGAAAAATATCTGACAGTGAGGGAAAGAAGTAGAAAGGAAAAAAATCACTATGGGAAACTTGAGATTCTTGTATCAAAAACCTTTTCATGCTCCTTCATCCTTTAAGTATAAATACATATATATATATATAAAATATCCCTTTCCAGTAGGATTTCTAAGTATGCAAAATATGAAGGAAAAAAAAAAAAAAACAAGCATGAAACTGGAATATGTCCTTAAAGACAACTGGAACAAGATCAAATCTGCAGATTCCCCATAGAACCTTTATTTAAACATACTCCTCTAGTTACCACTGCAGGACCCTTTCCCTCTCATGCTTTTACTATGCTAATTTTCTAAAGAGGACACCAAACCAGTACGGGAGTAACTGTGTCTGGGAGGGAGCCTGGCTTCCATCAGCCTGTCATGCCAAGGCCACGGGTCTCAGGGACTGCTCACCCACACAGGGCAGGGAAATGCTAGCCAGGGGAGCAGAGAGACATTAGGAGCCCTGGAGTTTAGATCCTGAGTATTTGAGGACAGCTGGAAAAGATTTAGACAGTGTTTTGATTGCTGTCCAAGCAAGGGGTGCCAGCAAAAAATCAACAAATAAATAAACATAGCTTTCTCCATATATATTTTCCGTGACAAAAGCTGATTCTCGAGTCGTGGATGTTTTTAATAGTCAGACAGGAAAAGCTAACTTTGAAAAGATATGCAAGGAGTGTTTGGAATGGAAAGACTGATGCTTCGTCAAACACAAGGGAGAAAGTAATGCAAAATCACAGCAGAGCTGAGACTGCTCCAAGGCTGAACAAAACTCCCCCCCTTGTCCTGGGGCTCCCACTAAGCCTGGAATATTGAGGAAATTTCTCCGAGGCCAGGAGGAAATGCAAGGAGGGTGAATACTGCTCTGATGCTTCAGATAGATTTGAGAACACACAACATGACAAGGTCTGAGGTGAAAATACTGTAGTACTGAAAGCAGAGAGCCAAAGAAAATAGGGGCACGGAAACACACCTGTTGTAACGTGCAACTTGTGTCAGGGAAAAGCACAGCCTTCAGAAGAAGGTATGAGATATTAAGTGGATTACTCTCATTTTACCCGACTTTCAGAGTACGCTGAGAAGAAATAGGACAAGTAGCATCATTACCTTAGGGATTTTTTTCCAAAGAGCCAATGGACAGTGCAGGAGTAAAGAAAGAAATCATGGACGTTATGAAAGCCATACAGTTTCATCTCTAAATTACACCGTGACAGCAACTCTTCTTGCAGGATGCTCTGTGAGCAGATCCTGACATCACTATGTATATTTATGAATTTATCCAGAGACTATTTTCCTTAATGGTGTGTTTGAAAAGTGCCAATTGTGGCTGAGGTCTGTTTGGTTGGGACCTTCAGGAAATTTTTCAGTATGAGAAACACAAACAAGAAGCTAATAGCAATTTATCATGTCTGAAATCCATCCCGTAATCGCTCTGTGGTGCAGCCCTGCCTTTTATGTGGTTTGTTAAATGTCTCACATACTGTGTGGGTGTTGCATAAGTAATAAATAATAATAACTAATATTTGTAATGCTCTTGTAACAGCAGCTAAACCACTAGCATGCTGACTAATACTGTCTCATTGGCTCCCTATACTGCCTGCAGTCTATGTGCATTCACCTTGCTCCTACACAATGAAGCTAATAACCAGAGGGTAACGTAGGAGAGGCACACCCACAGCAAGATGATAATGAAAATAATATTAATAATATTAATAGTATCTTCCTAAGAACTTATTCATTTTATGACAGGACACATATGCATTTGCACAGGCATCAACTTCCTCTGCTCCTTCCAAAACCATACTCCATTTGACAAGGAGTCAATTGTATGTTTCAGTTTAGGAGGGAAGGAGCCAGCCAACGGATAGGCATACAGCACAGAATCATAGAATCAATCATAGAATGGCTTAGGTTGAAAAAAAAAAAATTGGTAGTACGGTTGCCCATAAGCTGTTGGTACTCATACTTGATCCTGAGTGCACAAATGTGCTCTTCCCCAAGTTGGAAGGACACTCTCTTCTTGGCACCTCCTAGGCTGCCCCAGCTGAACACTGAAACAGATGCTGCCCTGGGGTTCAGACTTTCTGCATATGGACTCCAAAGAAAAGCAGACAGAGGGAAAAAGCAAGGAGGAAGTTGAGGTGCAACGGGAAATTATTCATACATGTACACGCATGTGGACAAGTCCAGAGATTCTCTGTTTTTCGGGTGGTCAACACTTCTGACCATCACAAAAGGGGAGCTGAGGTGCAGGGGCTCACCTCCAATTCTTGCCTCACTGACAGGTCCTAAAGGATCTGCCAAGATGCTCTAAACACAATGCTTCACAGTGACGATCTGTGTGAGACTGGGAATGAAACATAAGCCATGATCTGATTTGACACTTCTCTTTATCACGAGTGGAACCAGGACCCAGACTTTTAATACTAATGCTTTGGGACACTGGAAATCCACATGTGAGGCTTGGCTTTCTCTCTGCTGTTTACATGGTAAAGTGACATTCTGATTCAGTCTCTCTCATCAAATTCATGATTTCAGAAGTTCCTTTAAACATGTCTGCAACATCACACTAACTATACAATACCTCTGTGTCAATATATGTCAGTTGCTTTGGGTTATTTTTTTCCTGTTGGAAAGAAGGTCAAAACAGCAATGCAAATGTATTAGGGGGAAAAAAAATGAATTCAAGTAACGTTACTTGTTTCTGGACTCAAGATGCCAGTCCATTTTTAAATCACACAGCTGAGTATTCAATTCACAAATACAATGAGGGTACTTTCAAATTTTAGCTGTCATATTCTGTTATGTTGCCTGATGTTAAGTTGCATTGTGCTAGCAGTGAGTGGGATAGGACTGAACATAATTCACCACATTATAAACAGCGTAACATAACTTGACAACTGAAATTTAAAAGGAGGAAATTCTTAACCATAGGATCACATTGCATATTCCCATACATTTATAAACCGAGATCCCAGCATAAAAGCTGATAAGGTACCTATTGCCAAGAAATAAACGCAGTCTCATTTTTGTGGTAGTTGTAGGGTAATAATTTGGGGTAGTTGTATTTACATCTCTATTCCCTGATTGCGTGGCTGCCTCCTTCCTTCTGTGCTTTGTAGAGGGACACCTGGTGATGGGCTCATCTGAAAACTTCCATCACACCTGAGTCGCAGCAGACCAACACTGACTGTTATGGAAGCTGTTTTGTTTGCTCTCCTGGGCTAAAATAAAGAATGAAGTCACACATTTCTTCAACACGAATATGCTAAGAGACATAAATCTGCTCCCTGGCACTACTGTAGAACAAACCATAGTAAATGTTTAAAAATGTGCTCCTAAAATAAGCCCTGGCTGAGCTCTGATGTCACTTTATTTAATTCACATTGGCACTGCATACACAGCTCAGTTTACCAGAGAGGATTCATTCTTTTCTGAAGCATAATTACATTATCAGATATTCAGTAGAGGCCATAAACCACAAAATGGAAATTAGACCGTCAATGGCCATTTTATACTACAAGGATTATTGTATTTTAACGTTTGTGTTGTCAACGCTGTGCTGGCAATCTAGCATGTGGACCCCAATTTTCAACATCACTCCAACCTGAATAAAATCTACATACATGAACAACAAATTGAACAATCAATAATGGTATTTTAAGCTATATCAGCTTCTGACTGACAGCAAACAAAGCAATAGCGCTGAGGCAAATAAATCAGGAAGCACTTATTTCTTTTCTAGTCTTATCCCTTTTGGGTCGAGGGAAACTTCTTTTGGTGCATCGTTTCCTGATCTTCAATATAGAAAAAAGTGAGCTACATCTTTCTCTTTATTGCCCACTCAGATTTGTAAATGGAATTTATTGCACGCAATGCCCTCTTATAGATTAAATTAATGTTATTGTAAAGAGGTTTAATGCTCAAAGATATTTATGACTCATGCTGAGAAAGAAGCTGTACTCAGTTATGATGATTAATATAATTTTCCCTAGTTCTCACAGATGAAATTGCTCTATGTGCATATTTTGAGTACAAAACAGATAACCATAATTCTAAAGAAAGGCAGCCATGATTGCGTTACTGATACATCATTTGGAATTAGGAAGTTGCTTGTGGCGTGCATGAAATGTTTTTGCTGGATTTGGTTTCTGCTTGATAGGCAAGGGAACGAGCAACATCCACACGATTGCAACCTGTGTTTGTGTTTGGATCCTAGCATAACAAAACTTGGTGCTAACAGACATTGAGCTTTTACGGCCAACCGCTAATAAGACAGATTGTGATTTAAAACTTATATCCCCTGTCCAAAATGAAAGCTGAACGAGATAGGATTTGACAACTTATATTGAAAAATTAAGATTTACTAACTCCTCCGACACATGGACTTGCAAATGGAGCAATCTCTCCACTGTGGCAGTTAAAGTCTCAAAATGGATCACAAATGTCTGGTTAGAAGAACTCTCCAACAGTTTTGCAAGGTCAGTGAAGATTAAACTAAGCATCTCAATCCCTCACCTTTGGTGGGTCAGCACTCACTAATAGATCACAAATGTTCATGTCCCATTCTGCCTATTGTAGACTTAACTTTTACTGTAGTTAGTTTAAAGTTCTGTGACTACCAGTTTCAAAAATAAAATTCCTTTCAGATTTTTTCTTTTTCTTTTCTTTTTTTTTTTTGTTATTATGTGGGAATAGCAAACTAAGGTCTGTAAGAAAAGGGGAAGGGGTGATACACTGGAACAGGTTGCCTGAGGACGCTGTGGATGCCCCATCCCTGCAGGCATCCAAGGCCAGGCTGGATGTGGCTCTGGACAGCCTGGTCTGCTGGTTGGTGACCCTGCACATAGCAGGAGGTTGGAACTGGATGAGCACTGTGGTCCTTTTCAACCCAGGCCATTCTATGATTCTAAGATTAAAAACTATAGAGTAGCAACTGGAAAAAAAAAAGATAATCCTGTAACCAAGATATGCTCATTCCTGGTACTTTTCCTTCCTCTTGAATTTCTTTCTACTCTACCTAAGAAGCAGGTAGAGTTGGTGATCTAGATAAATCAATGTGGCATGAGTTGAGCAAATTTTACAATGTAAATTTCAATGACAGGCTGTGCACTGAAGACCATAAGCGTCATACATAGGAGGCACTCAGCACCATTTCTGCCATAAACAAGGACTGCCAACCCTGTGCCAAAGAAATCTGAATCTGATCTGAAAGTGAAGTGATGACTTATAGGGAGTCACAGCATCCATGCCTACTATCAATGGGATTGATGTGTCTTACAAAACAGCACAGCTATGCAAGTCAACAAAAGTGCCCAAAAAAGTTTATCCCATTTTTCCTTGCATTTTCATCATGGTGAAACTGAAAGAAGCCTTTTGAAGAAAGGTCCTTAAACTGAATGTCCCACTGAGGTTGGACCTTAGGGTTACTGGTTACCTTACTGACCTTCTTCAGGCTTTGCCAGAGGGAAGAATTAAGTGTACGTTAACATTTGCTTTGCTGAACATTAATTCAGAAGGCAGTGAATAGATGGTGAGCTGAAACTAAGTTAACGACTAATAGCATTTTTTTTGTTAATTGATATTTAAGATTATTTTTATAACCAGCTTTGGAATAAATGCTTCTCAAAGGAAATACCAATATATTTCTTTCTCACTTCCTCCTATTACTGGCCTTATATTTTAATTTCCAGAGCCCTTTTGAAAACCAAATGCTATAAGTTAATTGGTTTAATCTGGTTGTGGGAGTTATCTATTTTTACCTGCAGTTACATATGAAACAGTTTTATATGAAATACTGATTGCCCATTAATTGGGGGGATAGCTGCCTTCATACATTTTGCAATAGTTCAGGCTCCTGGAGTACACTAACTCTGACGAGCTCAAGGAATTCTTAAATATATTTTAAAAGTTCTTCATGTTATTTCAAAGTGCTTGGCATCTGAAGTCAATATAAAGTACAGGAAAAAAAAAGAGTGAAAAAGCATCTAAATGGAATAGCAATGTCTCTGTATTAATGAATATAAGTCACTTGCAGATAGTTAAAATAGTTAGTTAAAGAAAAGAATACACAGTTCTTATAATGATTCTCTCTCCATTGATTTCTCTAGAAGCAATCTGGTCTGCGTTTGGGATGCTCGTGCTTATTCATTGCTACAAAAGAAAGAGTCAATTTGTTTAGGGTACAGATACTAATAACAAAAAAAATGATCTATTCAAAGTAATGCAGACATGAGTTTTAGATAACAGGTAGCATCTAGAGCTGCAGAAGTCCAGAAAATCCTCAACTCACAAATCACTTGTGCCTGAGGACCACCTATGAAAGCGCAGAAATCATCAAATGGAACTACAGTTCTGAAAAGAATAATAACTGCAATAATATCAAAATTAATTGCATTATCTTTAGCAAATATAAACAATTTGTTTGCCCAAGTTACTATTGAGAGCCATACGACGTAACTACGCAGCTATTGTGCTTCGGGACAAATCTCTATCATAATGGGAATTCCAACAATTCACTAACGTATCTAGATTCCATCCTTGGAAATGATGACTTGCAAGATTTACAAAAGTAATGCACTATTGCCATGAGTTTTGAAAAAGTGGAACATTGTGGAAATGGTTAAATTTCTCCTTGGATACCATATCCATTCTCAAATCCATTTGGCCTAAAACCAAAGCTATTTTGCTACCATACCATTTGCAGTCTCCAGCACCAAGTCCAAATCCCCTTCAATTGTCAAATACCAGTCCACCACTCAGGATTTTGCTCACACTGGCTGATACTACGTGTTTGCAAAGGCTAAGATAGGAATTCATTGATCTATTTATTTTAAAGGCTCTATTTAAGTTGGATAGAATTTCTCCAAAAGGAAAATATCTGAAAACTTTACGCAGTGTACATTCTTTCACACTAAGGTACAGCTTGATAGCTGTAGAAATCCATGCAGGCATAAAACATGATGAATTCTATCCATTGAGCCCACCATTTTTCTCAAAACTTGCTACAGAAGATTCTAATCCAAAATTTTCCTGAAAATCTTCTTCCACTGAACAATTTATTCCAGTTTCTATCCTTCTCCCTCTTCACGATGGCTCTTGTCATCTATCATTATAAGTGAACAACACAAAGGCTTAAAGACATACCCTCTGGTTAAAACAACAAAAAAAAATATCCCACAGCTTTCAAGAGGGAACTGGATTAATCACACATAATAATTACACAAAGTGATAACACTTATTATAACATCACATAAACACCGTTAAACGAACAGTGGCAGTAACCTTTAGGAAGGAAAAATAAAGCCAGAAAAAATAATACAAATCAAAGTTTCTATTGGTAAGACTTTCTGGGCAAGGCTTTGCTGAAACCCCTAACGAAACTAATACGCAACATTTCAAAGCAAATGACAGTCACACTTGATTTACATGTTCCATGTCTTCAAAACACACTAATGAAAAACACATACAAAATACGGGTGGGGAAAAATCACTGCTCTCCAATCTCTCATCCTTCAGCTGTCCTCAGCAACTTAAAAACCTCTTTTCTAAGCTTGTTTTCTAGATCGTCAATGTAATTATGCAACCATTCATACTCTCCGTATTAGCAATTCTTTGTTGAGCTTCACACAGCTCTAAACCAAGGCTTTCAAAGATAGATTTTTTTTATTGCATTAGTTGTGGCTTCAAACATATCAGCCTTCTTCCCTGCAATTGCTTCATTTTTCTGAAGAAACTCCGCTCTGCTGAAAGTTTTGATCTCATATTATCACTCATTTTTATAGTTTCCACTAAGTATCTGAGGAATAGTTTCCAAGAAATTCTTCATGGACATCTGTACATTTTCAAGCATGAGCAAATCCTGGTGTGTTCTGATATCAAGGGGAAGAGTTCTCACCCCAAGTCACTGGATGAACAGAAGACTGCGAGATACTTTCACGGTCTCAGAACATGTCCCCATGTAGGACTTTTGGAAAAGAGGGATAATGCAGCCCTGATGAAGCTGGAACATAAGCAATTTTCGATATAAGTAGGTAGATAGACAGAAACATCTTGAAATTTTTGAATCTGTAAATATATTTAAACAAACAAAATAATGTAATTAACAAGCATTAGGGGAGACAGATTTGGGTCATGGCAATGACTATATGAAAATCTGGGATATGTTAAAGTAAGAGCAAAATAATGAAGGAAAAGACAAAATTCTGCATCTCTTGACCAGCATAGGTTTTATGCAGCCAAAGAAATGGTTAGGGAAGATGGCTCTAATGGCAGAATTTCACCTGGACAGGAGAAAGGAAAAGTTACAGTTTAAGGGATATGATCCTTGCCTCCTGCTTGCAGAATTTCTTCAGCCCTCCTCATCATGTCTCTTCAAAATAGTTTCCAAGGATTTATCTTCTTTATTCTGTTCTTTTCTTTTTATTCTTTTCTTATTTAGGGGAGCCAACCCTTTGAAAGGGTAGATAATAGCAGGACAAGGAGAAATGGTTTTAAGTTGAAGGAGGAAAGATTTAGATTGGATATCAGGGGGAAGTCCTTTACAGAGAGAGTGGTGAGGTACTGGAACAGGCTGCCCAGAAGTGGATTCCCCTCCCTGGAAGTGTTCAAAGCCAGGTTGGATGGGGCCCTGGGCAGCCTGGTCTGGTATTAAATGTGGAGGTTGGTGGCCCTGCATGTGGCGGTGTGGGGTTGGAAATTCATGATCCTTGAGGTCCCTTCCAACCCGGGCCATTCTGTGATTCCATGATTCTTTGTCACCTATAGGGTTCTTTACTTCAAAGGGGACAAAAGGAAGGAGAAATGGGAGCAATCAAACATGGCCTTCATGTGGATGAAGCTTCCTAGTAACAGAAGCAACGTGGAATTGCTGGACCGTCAGTGGCCTAAGCAACAACACTAGCTCATAGAAAAGCTCTTGAGTTGTATAGTGGAAAATAAATACAAAAACTGCTAAGATGCTGTCAATGAGCAGCAGCAGAACTTTCATTTAGACAGAAGAGGGGACTGCAGAGAAAACCAGCTTTTTTATCCTGAATATGCAGTGCTTCTTGCACATGGAGAGAGGAAGTGGAGACTGGGAATGAATCTGAACTGGAGACATGCAATGCCTGGTGTCAAAGCAAGAAGCTTTGGATGTCTGCAAAAAGCGAGATCTGAGCTGATGACAGAGCCTCTGACAAGAGAGGTAGCAAAGAAATCACAGAAATATTCAGAGAAATCTCCAGCACGCACAAATTCACAGGAAAGATCAACTGTCCATTGGCAAAAGTATATGTAATTATAGCACTAAAATGAAGTGGTTTTAATCTTCACAGTAATTAACAACATGTACAGCAGCTACTATAAGAAAAATAATTGCTAACATAAGAAAGGAACAGCTTGTTCACTTAATTTTTTTTTCCTCTCAAATAACATTTTGCTATTTGCCTGTTGCCCAAAAAATTGTTTGGGATCATTAAATATATAAGGGGATCAGATATCTATATTTTACCTTTATGTCAAATATTTACATGTCATACGTAGGACCTCACCAAGGAGTTGTTGTGATTAGTTGCCAAGAAGCATCAAGAATCAAATACAATTGTTAATGTTTAAGGGTTTTCCTGTTTATTTCTACAAACATACAGGATAAACACTGTCAGCTCAAAGTAAACTATAGAGTACGCTTTTTTTCCCCCCAAAACTAATACCCTATAAAAGCCTAGAACAGTTGAAAACTACGTTTAAACCAATTCATTCTGATGACTAGTACCATGTGTGAAGACTCAAAGAAGTTTCACAACCCAGAGACTTTGCTAACTGGTTAAAATTATTATTAAAAAGTTACCCTTGGTTTTGACCTAAGATGATGAAAATCATCCTAAAACACGTCAAGAAAAGTTGTCAACATTTGGGTCTGATCAACATAAGCAAAACAGATACAGAATATATTCTTAAGAAACAAAACTTTCAGCTTATATTAGGGAAGGGAAGGGAAGGGAAGGGAAGGGAAGGGAAGGGAAGGGAAGGGAAGGGAAGGGAAGGGAAGGGAAGGGAAGGGAAGGGAAGGGAAGGGAAGGGAAGGGAAGGGAAGGGAAGGGAAGGGAAGGGAAGGGAAGGGAAGGGAGGGAAGGGAAGAAAGGAGAAGGAAGGGAAGGGAAGAAAGGAGAAGAGAAGAGAAGGGAAGAAAGGAGAAGAGAAGGGAAGAGAGGAGAAGAGAAGAGAAGAGAAGAGAAGAGAAGAGAAGAGAAGAGAAGAGAAGAGAAGAGAAGAGAAGAGAAGAGAAGAGAAGAGAAAGAAAAAGAAGAAAAAGAAGAAGAAAAAGAAAAAGAAGAAGAAGAAGAAGAAGAAGAAAAAGAAAAAGAAGAAGAAGAAGAAAGAAAAAGAAAAAGAAAAAGAAAAAGAAAAAGAAAAAGAAAAAGAAAAAGAAAAAGAAAAAGAAAAAGAAAAAGAAAAAGAAAAAGAAAAAGAAAAAGAAAAAGAAAAAGAAAAAGAAAAAGAAAAAGAAAAAGAAAAAGAAAGCAACACGTATACAGTATCATAAAATCTAAGCCATCACACCAGGGATTAAATTTTGAGTGACATTCAAAAGATTTTCATTAAAGCATCCATTTGTTTCAGTCATTTGAGAACTATTTAGTCACTTAACTCTCCCAGCTGAATTTTTTTTGAATGCCAATTGACAGAGGAAATTCATTCCAACTAAAGATAAATCCCTACTTTCTCTGCCAAGAGTTTTCCTGCCATACACAATTATTGGTCTAGAGGGGACTTTTTCCTTCTTCTGGAAATTTAGCTCCTTCTAAGAAACCTATGTAAAATTAAGTACTTCATTAAACTGACAATCTGGGAAGTCTACCTTTGTGCTTTGTTTCTTCTATAGCAAAGTTAAAGAACATATGAAATGGAGGAAACTTTCATATATAGAGCTCTGTAAATAATTTGTTTTTTCTATTCAGTAGCTAGAATGGTAAAATGAGAGAAAAGAATAAAGGAAAAAATGGTTTATGTCAAAGGAGCACTCTTACCTTTTTTTTAAGTTATTATTTTCGTGGGAAAGAAATACTCAAAACAAGCATTTATTCCAAAGCAGATCATGCACAATTATTTTCAAAATTAATCAAGTACATGCATGCTTACATTATTTATTTTTAAATTTTCCACAACAGACCTTTTTCTAAACATATATGGTCTTTGAAAGCTCTGGATGTACATTTCCATTTGAGAGGCAACTGTTCCGTGGGAGCTCATGGCATCCAACATCATGTTTTTAGAGGAAAAAGCTCTGTGCTTATTAAGGCTTTCCAAATGAGATGTATAAAACAAATCTGTTGACTCGTGGTCATCAAGGATCAGAACACTCTTTCCTCGTATCAAGTAAGAGCATTAACAGCAACGTCACCTATTAGAATATGTTCTAGAAAAGCTGAATTTTTCTTATATAAAGAAATCTATTATTTATTCTCTATTATATTCCCTGCCTGTGAGTTGCTATCTACTAACTACTGAGGACAGTTACCCACTGAAGAACTGAATTTGTCCACGTTTGTCTTCCGTGTTCTGCTTTGCTGTGCTTTATCTGACCAAAACATTCCAAAATATCAGGGACTTTCCTCTGAAAGCAGAGCAAAATGAGCAAGTTCATCATTTTAATCACTTAGAATGCAAACGGCAGCATACGAACCCTGGAGTAAAACACTGCGCATTGAGTATAAATGAAACAGCATTTTCTTAGTTGGAAAGCTGACAGAGGATGGGCATAGCCTCAAGGAACAGGACTGTCCTCACATTGAATACAGGTACAGGGCTAATAAAGAAAAAATATTACAATACTCTAAGGATCCTAAAATGAGAACACTGTGAGACAGTGCAGCTTGCACTTGAAGCTAGAAACAGGGTTTGGTCCCAAATCCTCCATGCGTCCCAAAATCCCACAGCACTTTTCGCATCTTGGTGTTTAATGATTAGTCATTAATGCCTGTCCTGTGATGAACAGAATACACTCATCTACCACTTGCCTGACAAGACCAGGCTCATGTTGATAATTTTAAGAGGCTAATTTAATTCAGGTTTCTGTGCTTTCTCTAGGAATTTGCCAAGCAGAAATTTATCAGATTCTGTATAAATCTATGTCGGAGGAACTTTAATGGAAATGAGTACATTAAGAATTCAGGAATCGGGTCCTTAATAGCTGCTACGATTTATCATCTTTTTAATACAGAGAAATATTCTAAAGACACAGAACTAATAACTCAAGCATTTAATAAGGAAAAAACTAGACAACACTGTCCCATAGAACAATAGGTATCCTGCTAGAACGGCACTGAATGTAAAAGCCAGGAAAGCATCAGTACATCAAGGAAATACTGCATCCATGTAAAAAATATCAGTGAGAAGAAAGCAAAGGAATTCATTCTTCAGTATCCTCTGTAACCATTGGAAGGCCTACAGACATGGCTTTGAAGCACTGCTGACAGTGGTGGCATGGT
This sequence comes from Chrysolophus pictus, assembly GCA_037305975.1. Lineage (NCBI taxonomy): Eukaryota > Metazoa > Chordata > Aves > Galliformes > Phasianidae > Chrysolophus > Chrysolophus pictus. Next base: position 3,246,617 of record CM074582.1, on the reverse strand, counting down.
AATGGGTAGAAATCATTGTCCTCACCTTACTCTGCTGGGGTGAGGGAAATGTTACAATTAAAAGCAGTTTAATTTCTTTGGGAAATTTGCAGTTTTGATATCTTCCAAGCAAGGAAAACGTGCAAATTTGCAGCAGGCAGCTGTTAGCTGCATTTTCATCTATTACCATTCTAACTCTATGCTTGTTTTGAAGATAATGCAACCCAAATGATGTCTCAGAATCAAAGACAAAATGTTTGAAAATGAGAGGCTAAAGTTTTTATCACAATCCTAGAACTTAATACAAATCCTAATAAAATAGCCTGTTTTATAACAGTACCTACCACCTATGTTAGTTGCAGCGAGTGATGCAGCAAAAGACTTTGAAAAAGAAGGCTGATACTGATATCATGCTCCTATCTAAAGGGTAGAAATTTGTTCCATGGTGTTAGAGGCCTGTGGTGGGACCATCCTGGAAGCTGAGCTCTTCAGTAAGCTGCAGTTCAGACTCCCACCACTCATTAAGTTCTTGAAGCTCCTCTGCTCCCATGAAGGCAACACAAAGACACAACGCCTGCCCCCAGAGGCTGCCAGCCACTGTCAGAGTCTGAGAGGCTCAGGCTTCTGAGCAACTCCAGATTTCCATTTGCCAGGTGGGAGCTGGACTCACACAGTTCCTTTGGGACCTGGCCACAGATGTCACCGAATATCAAAAAGTCGACTTTTTACTAGTGGGTTTTTCAAAGGGAAGTTCCTTTCCACTGTATGTGTGGTGATAAAAATAAAGGATTAGAATTAACGCCGTCTACAGGCAACAAAATTTTCATAAGACACTGCACGGAACAGAAATGAAAGGCTTTTTTTTTTTTTTCTCTGCAGCAGGAAATTACCATTTGCCTTTTCTAGTATTGCATGAACTGTGATAAATTCATCTTCACGTGCCAAACATGAAAAAAAACAACCCAAAACCCACAAAAAAAAACAAAAAAACAAAACAAAAAAACCCCCAAAACAATTAAAAGCGCCTGTGCTCCATGGCCACTGCTACAAGGGCAGGATTCAAACTTCTGTCTGTGACTGCCAAAAAGAATGGCTCTGTTGCACTGGAAATGCTTTGCTGAACCAAAGTAACACCGTTTAACAATTTAGATAACTGACAAAAGTAAAGATACTGTTAATTCCCATTTGCAGTATGTTAAATGACCTGCAACTAACCTACACAAGAAGCCAGGCTGCGAGCAGTTGTCTATGGCCAGTAAAATACTTTGCGTGCCATCTCTACTGCTTCGTAAGCAGAGGGGTTCATAAATTATATTAACAAATTATATTCTGCAAGTGGACAGCCAGTATGGCCTCACAATGGTTAAGCTCTGCAGAGAATTCACTGCCTGAACTTGCAGTATTATGATAAAAATCAGGCAAAACTTTCAGCTTTAAGCTGCGGACTTACTTGGTTTGTTTTTTTAATCTTCTGAAGCTTACATGTTTCCTTTGGGTTCAGGTATTTCTAAACTCACAATACAACCTTGAGATGCAGAAAAAGGCAAAATGTAGGATATGCTCTGGTAGCTCCCTGCAATGCTAAAAAAATTAGCTCAAATCCCAAGATCCATCCTCAGGAGCTTAATTGCTTCAAAGAATAGGAATCTTGTCAAATTCAGTCCAAACAAACATAATCAGTAGCTTTCAAAGCTTGTTTGACATTGAGGAGGCATAGAAAACAACACAGGAACCAAAGAAACATACATCGATGGTCTGTCAAATTTTTTTGTTAGACATGATGCTATTATCAAGGCACATCAGGATGAAATAAAGTGACCTAGCTGACCACAGGCTTACAAATGTCTTGGGAAGGAAGGAAAAACGGTGAATCAAAAGGTAGCTTTGTTGCATGTCCCCCCAGGCTGTCTTATTGACAGGGATGACAATGGTCCCAAGATGCACCATTATCTATGACCAGCAAGCAGACATCAAATGCTACTGAGCTGTCTCTGTCAGAATAGAAAATGCTGCTCAAAATATACAGGGCTTGTTACATTTTGTTCAGCAAAGGTTTGTCAAAAGCCAGGGTCACTCTGTGTGTGCACTGCCCTGAAGGGTAATTTTAAAAGGAAGGAGAGATGTACTTGATTCTTCAGTGTTCCTCCTGGAAGGAGACTTGGAGGCTGTGGATGGCCAAAATGTTTTGAAAATCAAAGGATGACTCAGAAAATAAAAAAAATAAAAATAAAACGAAAGAAAATAAAACAGTTCTAATAGATGTTTGTTGGGGCTGCTCTATTAGAAAGCAGACCACTATACCAAATAAACAGGTTAGGGAATTATTCCCGTATTTAGAAGTTTCTTTTCCCCAGAAAAATGCAGTGGATTTCTAATACATCGGGGTGGATGCTACTGTAGAGGCATGACTTGAATTGCAGTGGATCAGTATGCCCTCCGTGAGGATCCACGCTGTACCATTATGCAGTTAATTGCAGGAAAAATATTTATACTGGCGAGAAAAGAATTGTTAATATGGTACCCTTTGGAAAGAAAAGAGAGAGGTTGTATATACAAACTCCAACCTCAGAAATGTTTGGGTAAACTTTGTTTTTCTGCGAACATCTGCTGAGCACACGCTGAGGAAAGAAAGTCCAAACGCACTTCACTAATTGACACAGAAATCTTTGTTTAAGAACTGTGTTGCTAAAAAACAAAACAAAACCTGAGGGTGAAAAGAATATTTCAGGGAGCGAAAGGCATTCTTGATACAGGAGAGGGAGGAAGGAATCTGTTTTCTGGTTCCTGCTTTTTTCCCTTAATGGTCATTGCTGCATTGCGGTCAGGCGAGGCTTTACCAGGAGGGCAAAAAGAAAGATGCAGAAATACCCCATTGCTACCTAACACAGACCACATGTTTAAGGATAAACAACAGAACAAGAGAAGGAAAATAACAATCCAGTTACAGCCCTTTGCTTCTCATTTGAAGCTGGGAGGTAACAGCTGATGCTCCACTGTCCGTACCCAGCTGATCTGCAGGACATAAATTAGGATAATAGTCCACTACACGCACTTTCTCTCATCCTAGGCCAACCTCAATAGGATAGATACAATCCTTTGGAGTCCCACAGGACACATTCTTTGTCCCCCAAATGCCACACTATTAAATCAATCAGTTCAATAGTTCCCCTTCCGTTTGGAAGTCACGACGTGCCTCCAGGAGGGCTGTGCCCTCCTTCCTCCTTCCTCCTTCCCAAGTGCCTAGAGGAGCTTTTGCGCACCACGCATTTGCCTTCCAATGTTGCTTTAATGGTTTCACCCAAACCCTTCTTCCTTGCCTGCTTTTTCCCATTGCTCACTATCTATGTGGACTCGCCCAGTTTCCAGCAGGGGGTGGGGGATCTCCTTTGGTTAAATTCTATGGCTTATGATTTTTTTTTTGATCTGTTGACTGTTGACACAGACATAAAAACCAGACAAAACTAATATGCTCTTCATCAGCCAATCCAACATTTTGTTCAAATACTTGCATTAATATTCTTGCACATTCTAGCTCTCAAACCCAGGAAACCTCACGAGTGACTTCTGTGCTATCATACCCCGAGGGAAACTGAGAGCTTTAAGGTATCTTTAGCACTTTGACATCAAAGCCTTCACAGAAAGAGACTCGCCTGATGCCATCTGGAAGCAGAAGATGGCACAATTATATCCGCAATCCCGTTTGCCCACTGTTCAGCCTTGCATGAAACGGCTCCTTGAGTGCAGAGACACTGGACCAAATTCATGTGAACAACATGGTAAGCAATATTCCTATTTATTAAATGAACACTGTTCTACTCATCACGACATGATTCGTTTTCATGATTTCTGACGACAACAATACACTCAGCCTCCCTTCCTGTTCTCAGAGTCCTTCACCTTTTCTTAAAATCAAATTAAATTGAAAAACAAAGTAGCATCAACTCTAGTTAATTGCTGTGTATCCCCAGGGTGGCCAAACGAAGAATCTAAGGCTAACAGATATGCAACACGCATGAGACTCCCTGGTCCAAAAATCGGGAAACAACACCATCAGCAAGAAACCCAAGTAAAACCTGTAATTTTGCACTAATTGCCCCAAATGGCAAGAACTGCATTAATGCATTAAAACGGAGGGTTTGCAATTAATGATAGCTACATTCTTGCTATAAGGATAGGCACCGAGCAAACGAGTATGCTGTTCAAGAGTAAATGTGAAAGGAAAGGAGTGAGCATTTAAATAAAAAGAGAGAGAGTATTGATTCAGTGTGACTGATGTGAATGAGTTAAATGATTGACTATGAAGTGTGAATTCAAATTTACTGCGAGCGGAATTCACTGTGAGTGGAGCAGAGTATGCATGACCATGACTCAGTGTGACTAGGTATCATTAGGAAGAACTAAGCGAATATGAGTGGAAAGCACTGATTATCTCCCCTGTAATCTATAAATAAACAGTATTGCAGGAAGTTTTGAAAAATGTATTTAATAAGGGATTTCCACTGCCTGAATAAACTTGCTGAGGCCAGGCAGCCTGAGCTGAAGGAAAATGTATCATTTTACCCACAGCTCTATCATGTAATCGTACGTGAGCACCTATCTGACAGGAGCACAACAGGACTAAATTTACAGCAAAATGGAATTGCTCCACCTAAAATAGGCGTCTTCCTCATTATCAGTAAATGAATTTACCAACTCGTAAGACATCAATTATCGTCTCTTGTACTTATGGATATTTTCCTAGCATACATATTGAAATTCAGAACGATGAGCATTCAGGAGCTACACATTTGGGAAGTGATGCTGTCTGTTGCAGCTCAATGGCATAACTTTGCTGTGGCCACCAGGTACCAGTGCAACCACACACCAAAGCCACCACCAAACCTCTGCCCTTCTGCAGAGTGACAGAACTGAGTCTGATGGAGCTTCAGTTGAATTCACAGTGAGCAAAGTGTATTGCACATCGCACATTCTCAGATATCACACATGTGAGCGTGTCCTGGTATCATTTCAGCTGCTGCTCTTTCTCCCAGAATAGCTCTGTTTAACTCAGCAGTTTTCAGTACAACTCAGACTATCACTGCATCGGGCTTCAGTTACAAAGATCTGTGCAAATAAATGTAGATCTTGAAGGTGAATCCTGCCACAGATGGAAGCCAAACCCCTTGATACTGGTGTAACCAACGTGGATCTTTTCTTTGGACTCCGCAGCACCAAGTTTTTGTCCTCATTTTCTTCAATGGCATGGGATCACATCCATTCTCATCAGATATTTGCCTTATGTGAGTGTTTTTTTTTTCCCCCAAATCCTTCTATACAATCACCAAAAATTGTGTTTTTCTTTTTTTACATTATCAGCCACTACTTCCACCGAAGAGGAGAAAATAAAAATACCGGGTTTTTAGTATACGCTACAGTAAATTAATAACCAAAACCAAATAATGTCAGCGAGCAGAGAAGCCATCTCAGCCAGCAGAAATATTTCCTGTGAAACCCGCACTGCTCCTTTCCTCTGCTAATACCCTGGTGTCGAATTTACTGGGGTGAAGAAATTCCCCAGCTCTGCCTGAATTAGCTGGGGCTTAATCTAAGCCATGCACATGAGCATCCCTGAACCCTGTGGTTCTTTGAGCTGGAGGCACTTTACACTGATGTTCAGTGGATTTACATCCTTATAGCTCTGCAGGCTCGGCGTTAGCTCTGCAGATTAGCAGTGGCTGAGGATGCAGCCCAAACTTTTGCAGGAGTTTTTGTTTGCTTTCCGTTCTGTTTCCAGCTGATTAACAGTGCAGGGTAGCTCTGCACTTCCTTTTTATGAGAGCAGAACAGGGACAGTTACTTGTTTACTCCTCCTGTCTAATCAAAACAAACAAATGATTCCTATTTGGAGATAAGTTCGCATCAAGAATCACCTCAAAAACGTCACCTTAAAATACTTCTCATTTTGAGGTTCAGTCACAGAACTCAAAAAAGAAATTTTCCGCTGGGGGAGAAAACAATGAAACGGCTATGAGAACATACCTTAATTCATTAAGCCAAAGAATGTACATTTCACCAGACACGATGAACTCTCCCCATTCTGTAAACTCTCCTTATTAGTCAGGTCAAAGACCAAGCGTCTGTCTGAGCAATCCTCTCCTGTAGACGTGCATCTCCCAAGGAAGACAGAAAACCCATTGACAGGAAACAGTGGGTAATTTACGCTGCTAGTGCCAAAGCTGCACATGTTCTGTCGATAAATGGAAGACTTAATTCTTCAGGATAGCAATTCAGGCACTTTAAAGGGTTTCCTAATGAGGTAAAATTCAGTAATGAGATAAAGAGTAAAGAAAAAACTTTTTCACTTCCAATTACAGAAATGCAGAGTAAGTAAATTCCAAAAAATTTTCACAGCGTTCTGTAATACACATGTAATAAAATGATATCATTAAAACTATGGGTTCTTTTTCCATCTCTATATGAAAACCTGTTTATAACAGCTATGCTGAGTTAACTTTTTGCTATGAAAGATTTATTTCTCGAGATGAGCACGATGTTACCACCAAATCTGCTATTTCACACTGCAAGAATGCTAACCAAAATATCACCTAAAATGTCACCCTATACTTCACTTTTCTATGTAGACATCACTACTAAAGTCCCTAAGATTTAACACCATTTCACAACACTGCTGCAAAATGATACGCAGAATGATCTGTTTGCTTCCTCTCATACATCCCAACAGCCTTCAAAAAGCCCCCAAGTCTTCCATGAGGCAAAAAAAAACAGGACCACATCCCTCTGTTTTTACCAGTGATTCTCAGCCTGGGAAAGATAAGGGGTCTGACTTTTTTGTTTGTTTGTATGTTTCATTTTATTTCCACTTTGAACATAGTGTCTTATTTCTGATTTTCTAAACAAATGTTTGCTGATACAGAGGTCTTTCCACAGCTTCAGAGAGGTTAAGTATTTAGTGGACGATTAGCACTCAGCATGTTCAAGTGTATATATATTTTCAGTTAAGTCTCTAAACATTGAGCTCAAGTGGATGTTTACACTGCTTTCTTTCCTCCTACCTCCCCCTGAGTTACAAAATCAGCCGGGACTACATCTGAATTACATGCCATGTTGAGAAAGGACATCGTTTCTAATCCGCAGCAGGACAGGAAGGAAGGATGCAATGCTAAAAGAACAGTTACAGGCCATGTTTAGCAGTCAAACAAAGTATGACACTCTTAAGTATCGGTATTGCCTCAGTAAAGCCAGGTTGTCTGTTCACCTTACATTACGCTACAAATTTTTAACATAGCTTTAGGTTATCCAGCTTTATTTAGCTGCCGACAGAAGGACTTTTACTATTGTGGATGAAGGCAACTGTCTCTGGAATTGATCTCATTAGCAAAGTTTTCATAGGAAAGAAGATTAGAGAAAGCAACTGATTTTCTTGACTTGTACTAGTATTTCTATGGCAGTAAAGCAATTTTTTATTCCTTAAAGGCATTGGTTTCAGATCACATCTCTAACTCTAGTTCAGCCCTCAAATAATTCTGAAGACAATCAAGGAGAAGCGACTGCCCTCTGTTACAGCAAGCTGGGCATTCAGAGTTGTCAAGCCCCAGCTTAATAAGTGTCATCATTTTTTCATAGGCATTGTATATAAAATTCCAAATAACGACAGCGTTCCAGAGTTGAATGCATTCTGCACTGCTCCAGTTCAAGATAACAGAAATCCAGTATGCACATCCAAAGATAAAATTAGACCCTAATGGAGTCAAGAAAGTTGTAAATGTCAGAAATTGACTACTTATTTGTAAGTATTGGGTACTAAAAACACAAAGAAATAATATGCTTCAATCCTGCATGTATATTGAACAACAACAATGAACAACATATTTTACTGTATAAGTGTTATTTTAATGTCAATTATATATCTCTAAATTCATCTAACACTTTCATGGGAAAAAAAAAAAATCGAAACAAATACTTAATTCCAAAGTAGCTTCATTTCAGAACTTAATTTTTCCTAAAGAAAATAATCTGCCCAACATCAGAGGGGGTAAAATGCTGACCAGCCAAGAAAAGGAAGGGCAAAAACATCTCTGCTTGGCAAGCTTAAGTATGAGAGAGGGGCAAGGATGGGATGAAAATAACGTGGCGATTCGGAGGATTCACTATTCTAAATGGCCTAGTTCGGAGACAACTAAAGGGCTTACTGCTATCTACAAAGCAGCTGTGATGTGCTTCTGCCCGCTGCAAACGGCATCCGCACAAATCCCTGTTCGTGCAGGCTTCATGCAAGGGTCCACATTTGGCCAGCAGTCATTATCTTTGTCTCAAAAACAGCAACATTCTTATTGAAGTCACATTCATAGTTGAAGCTGTCATCGTGAAGGAGAAAATTGTTGTAGTTTTTGTCCTATATATGTACCTTATATAATTCTGACTATTATCTCCAAGGCCTTTCTGGCAAACTTTCCACCACTCTTTCTCTGTTAGGTCTCGAAGTACTCAGAGTCAGGGTTCATTTATACTTCCCATCACTGGCTAGACAATGTCCCCAGGGTGGTGGAGTCTTGTATGGCAGAACAGAAACATAATTCTATGGCTGCTGTATTCTAATTCATTTAATTAGGGGTTTTCTTGATTCTTCTCCTGGGTGTGTGTCCTTTCGTGTTTAGAGGTTTCTATATAAAATCTATCTTTATTTTGAGGAAGACCTGGGGAAAGTCCTGCAAGTATAGGTCTTGTTTGCTCATCAAATTAATATTCTTCACATCAGCAGCACTATAAACCTTTCCATGTTCTTCCTATGATCAGAAGCTTTAAAAAAGAATTGTGGCACAGCAACCACAAAGAAATGAACATATTTTAGCTGAATTTTCCATATTGTCCCTTATATGATATAAATGTAAGAAGAGAAAAAGAGTAAAAAATTTTCTAGCTAAATCTTTAGTATTTCAAATATAGCTAGAAAAGCATACCAATCCGAGTGCAGAAATGAACGTTACCATGCACTTTCTCATGTCTAATCCAGAGCATACATATCAAAAAAAAACCCCAAAAAACAAACAAACAAAAAAAACATGTTAAATAGGAGCTAAGGTTAAGAAGGAAAATCAGTAAAAACATTTCTGAATTATTAAAAAGTAGTTTCAAAGTGAAGTATTTTCAACAGAGAAAATTCTAGGAAAACTATTTATAACTAATGTTTTGTTTAACCTTACCACGATTATTTTTTCTTTGCACTTTTTTTGTGAGAAAGTTGAGTAACAATAATGGAAAAGCAATAACTCAAAGTATTTCACTTGTGGTTCTCCTGATATTTTCCTTTTTTAATAGCAACTTGACAAACTGTTACTCAAGACCTATAGAAATTAAAGAATTTAAGCCATCCAGACATACATAGCGATGTCAGCCATCCAAAACCTTACGTGTGTACACTAATGATTTCCTGCAAGAAAAATCATTCAGTAATTTACAATTAATGAGTGGTGGTGTTTATATACTTAGCTACGAGGAAAGAGATTTTTTTGAGGATACTATATTCTCTTCCATCAATTACCATGGTATCATTACAGTCAGGAGAAGGCTTTCTAGATCAATTAGAAATCACAGCTGGTGGTCTTTCTTGTGGCATTCCTAGCCACAGTACTTAAAGCAATGACAGACAGAACAGACCCAGGTTCTTACCAACTTCTATATCCAAAAAGGCAAATACATTATCCTGGAACATGGAAAATGAGCAACTATTTATTACTCTATTTTTGACATTCTCCTTCTTTCTGCGAAGGAAAAATAGCAGGAAAATAGCAAACCAAGGGAACATTTTACTGGCCAAACCTATGGTAATGCACAAAGCAGGTGGAAGATGAATTGCCTTCAGTAGCCAGCACAAGCAACCGTAACATTCCTACCAAAGTTGTGGTTATTTTATGGAAGACAAAAAAAAAAAAAAAGGAAGAAATTGGCATGTTCTGAACAAGAATACCATGCTAAAAAGGAATATTCAATGAACTAGATCTATTTATTTTTATGCAGAAATAAATAACTGATGATGCTTGATCTATCATAATCAAATGCCTCCAAAGCCCTTTCATTGAAAACTCAGAGCTCAAGAAACTTTATCATTACAGTGAGAGTACAGAATTCTTACACTCCTCAGACAAACAGAATCATAATTTGCACAAGTATCAACACACAACCTCACTTATGCTTGCCTACTCTGCCATTACAGCACATAGCCACAGACAAGTATCCAAGCACATTTCAGGGTATCTTGGAACCACTCAACTTTTGCCAACTCCCCATTATGACAAGAGAGTCTCAGGCTTCCAGATCCCAGCACCAGTTCTGGATTCACACTACAAAGAGCATGATGGCTATTAAACCTTTCTTATCATCTTGGGTATTTTATGTCCTAAATATGACATCTCGAAGTCTTTTCAGATGGAAAATCTTTCCAAGTTTTTGCACTGCTGATAAGATAGCCTAATTGGACAAATCTATTTTAAGGCTGATCCTAATCTTGGCCATAAGAGTTCTTGTGTTCTCGCAGGGAACACTTCTTTTCACAGTTCCTTTGCTAGTATGAGCTAAGGGAACCGTGGGAAAGCAAGAGCAACCTGTCTAGAAGGAGGTGTTCCTGCCTCTAGCACGGGGGTTGGAACTAGGTGATCTAAAAGGTCCAACCCAAACCATTCTATGTTTCAATGATTCTAAGAATCCAGCTTTCCCCATCAGCTGTCCCATCAATCTTGTCTGTGGGATGCCACTACTAGAGCTGCCCTACAATGCATGCATCCACCATAGCTTAGCCCATGACACAGAGCCAGCAAGGTGTTGTAAGTGTTTTAACTGTGATATACTATTCTAATCTTAAGTACTATCACAAAGTGGACTAATGAAGTTGTCCAGTAAGATCATCTTTTCCTGTCAAGAATGCCTCACTTTCCTACTATAAATTTGAAATATTCACAGTGAAAGGCTTACAATGAAAATCCAGTAATCTAGCATTAAGTTTTTAGATCTTTAATCGTATATCTTAATAAAAAATTATACATTCATGGACTAACTGAGACAAATTCTGATTACCTGTCTATTGAGAAATTGACTGCTTTAGGAAATTATTTGGAGTACTCTACTATTGTACCTGTCATACACTTTTAATTAAAAATGTATTGATGCATGACTAAATTGCACGCAGTGAAAAACAGACCTATTTTAGTTGAATTGCAATAATGTACACATAACCCAATGAAGAAAGCCCATACAATTATAACAGGAAGACAGCCCAGGCACACTTACACTTTTTCAGGCCAGCCTCATACCAGGCATATACACTGTGGAGCCAATCATCACAAATCAATGTGGATTCAATCAGCACAAACGAATTTACTAATCTACTCTAAATACCTGTAATGAAGTCATTCCACTAATCTATCGTAAATTAAATATGTGGAGAAACAAATACAGAATAATGATTAACATTATTTTATGAAGTATTTCTTGACAAAGTCTGCTAACTAAGGCAATCTACACCCAGCAGTTTAACACATGGGATATATGCAATCGGAATTACATTGGTTACATTCTCTTACAGCTAAAATTATGAAATCAATTAATGGCTTCCAAAAAATATATATTTTTGAGGCCAACATCCTCTGTTAGAGGAACGCTGGGAAGGAGTAAATGTGTAAAAGTTAAAATACAGAGAAGAGTGGAAATTGAGAAAAAAATAGTTACTACACGAGAAAAAAACAACTACATTGTGATGTCACAGATTATCACAAAGTGTCCTATTTGAATGACCTGTAAGACATGCAAGAGCATATCTAAGACATAAACAACATCTATACCTGAGCTTTTATTTCCAATTCTCCCCAGATCTCCATTCTGTCCTTCCCCATGGCAGGAACCCAGCTCTGCCATTCGACTTACGTCACCCACCCCGGCTCTCAGAGAGAGGCAGAAATTGTGAAAACATGCCGACAGTTTCTTGAACACTGCTGGCTGAATTTCGTCAAATTACGTTCTTTACGTGTGAAAAAAGTTGTGTGTGTGTTTTTTTTAAAAGGTATTAAATGAAAGTCTTTTCATCACTGTTTTCATTCGTTGGGTGTTAAGTGCATGAAGATTTTTTCCAGCAAAATGTTTCTTCAACTGAAAATGCCAAGACGTTGAAATCAGAATTTCACACAGGAATAAAACTGGAAAGTTTTCATACTCAGAATCAAATTGTCATCAAAATCACGGGCCGACATATGGAGGACAAGGAGGATGTAGCTTCTGCTCACTGAGCTGCCTGCTGAGGAAAAGGCAACAACGACATGCTTGGCTCTCCCAGTGTTGCACCACGGTGTGCACCAATGTTCTCTGAATTGTGAGGATCCCTGTCACTCCCCAGTGTGGGAAGAGACCCATTCTTTCAGCCTGGACAGCACTCTGCCTTCTATACACTCTAGGAACTACACATACCATAGTGTCACTTCATTCTAAGGAACTGGGTGGTTTTTGTTTGTTAATGTACTACTTGGTTTTCTTGATAAAACATAATTACTAATAGATTACTAATAGAAAATTTGAATTTTAGCCTATCCTCAGCTCTGTCCTGAACTGCTCACAATCCAATCAAACCATTCTCAGAACAAACTCCATGGTTTGCTCTTCACTGAGACCAGAGCCGAAAGCACTGAGACTACCATCACTCCGTTACAGCACTTCTCTGTTGCACAGAAGAGCAATGAGACAAATTTTAACCTTAAATCTGAATTTCTTTACCTTTCCAGCCCGATTGTTAAACCTCATTTGAGCAATTTTCTGTTTCTAAATATGCTCTTGAACTGAAAACTCAGGACCAACACAATTTTTTTTTTCTTCTCTTTTTTTTCAGGTGTCCATTAGACCTTTCCACTGTCATCTGTACTTTATTCTCTGCAAAGTTAGCAATCATTACATTGAAGAGATTTTCAGTATGTTACATTGATCTCTTCCTGCCACAGGTAACGTTTGACAGAACAACTGTCAAAACACTGAAATAAAAATAAATGGTAAAAAAGATTCTTGAAACATTTGGTTTTAAAACCATGTTAGACTGTTTTAAATGCAAAAAAAACACAATGTGCTTTGGAAATATAAGTAAATAAGCATAAAAGATCTTTAATTATAAAAGAAAACAACACAAAATCTTGATTCTATTTCATTAGAAAGTATATAAGCAGAAAAAAAAAAGTCATTATATATTTATTCAAAAATTTAAGCCACAATCATTAAAGCAATCACTTGTAACTCATTCCATGAGCTTTCATAAGAATTGAACACACGGTGCTAACTACAAACAAATCTCACAAATATATGTGGGTCATTCGATAACTATAATACAAATGCGTCCTAAAAAGTGACAAACTGTTGTGCTGTTTTCCTAAATATATTATGTTGTAAAAATAATAATAATAAAAATTATAATCTCCAGAGTGCACAAAGCAGGATTTCAGGTTTAGAAACCTAAATATATCTGGCTTTGCAAAGAAGAGAGTGACAAAACGCTTATACCACTACGTGTCACTTATCAAAATGAACAAACTGTCAGGCAGCAATGCATTATTGTGCAGTTGGGAGAGGATTTTCACTTCTGCTCCTAATTCACTTAAGTGCTGGTAGAACCTTACCTCTCGTAGAGGCAAAACCAGAGGAGATTTTAAACTGTGGTCAGTGTGTATCTTTAATTATGAATTTTTCCTCAGATAGGAAAATTCAGAATCAATTTTTTTTTTTTTTTGGAAGATTAACATATACATTACATAGAACATCTTACTACTGAAAATGAATGTGTGATCTTGAAAAGTAGTACCGAAGCGTGCCTTGAAGATTATACTCTTTTTCCATTTCTGAAAGTAACTTACTGTAAAGTCTCTGAAACGGGGTAACATCCATCACAGTATATTTCATTAGTCTTTAAGGCAGCCTTAAATAACTGGGCCTAAAAACAGATCTTGGGTGATATGGCAAGTATCTAAAAAGGATAACTCTGGAAATATCCTCTGCTGGGTTCAGCATGGATTTTACCCAAATAAATTCAATCACCTCTCATTATGATTGAGGAGAGAAGGGAAGGAGAAAAGAAGGAAAAAAACTCAGGAAAGCAAAGTGCAGCTCTGTTTAATCCATATAGACATGTCTACCCAAATCCCTTTGCTAATGTATTTCTAATTCAGATAGGCTAACTCATCCTGTAATAATGAGAGCTCCTGTGAAAATGTAGTGCATTTTTAGTATTCTTCAAATGTATTAAGTACTTCTATGCCATTTTTTAGGGCTTTAGCAGGAAAAGCTATATACATACAGCTTTTTGAGGCATGCAAGCTGGTTTCCCGCTGTAATCATGAGTCTACTTGAGAGAAATGAAGAACTGCTGGACAAGGCCACACAATTCATTGTCTTTACTGCAAAGGTAGGGATCTGTGAATGGCATTGCCTCTCCTGCCCCTCGAGCATCCCGCACACATTGAGTCACACCATGCTATTTTCCAAACATTTACCTGAATGAGGAATGCTTTGTTCCTTCCTGTATCTCACTCTGTGATACCGCATACTCCTTACAGCTCTCCTCTACCAACTGGAATGAGCTGCCCCATGGCAAAGCCCTATAGCCCCAACCCACACGTGGATAAACCAAGAGCTTCAGTTTCATGAATCAGGACCTGAAATAACCAAAACAGTAACATTCTATGCAGCATAGACATGATATTGTCCAGTTTCTTAGCCTTTCCATGTAGTTATACCAAGTTAGATAGGTTTTTTTTCAGGTGGGGTTTGGAATTAGATGATCCTTAAGGTCTCTTTCAACCCAAGTAATTCTATGATTGTATGATTCTATGGAATAGAAGTTTCTTGCCAGAAAAGGTACAGAGAAAGACAATGAAATGAAAAAAAATAAAAATTACATGGACTTTCCCACATGAGACCAAAGGAAAACGTTGCATCCAAATGATCCTATGCAATTTTTTATCATTGGAACACAGTGGAACTACCAAGACGTTTGCTACTCAGACAGGAAGCATAGCATCCCACCTACTTCACAGCAAGAGCTGTATGCTGCACGCATTCTCTGCATCTTAAGAGCTTGTCATTACGTAGGTTTTAGAACAAGGTTTTCTAAGGTCCCATAAAATGAGGTACAGGAAGAAAAAAGGGTTCCACATTCAGATGGATGTTTAGAAAACAGCATTATCTGACTCAAGGATACATATCTCCTCTCTCTGCAGATACTTCAACAAATCATATCATGGGTTTACAATAAAATTATGGCTATTCATTACTACTATTATGTTAGGTGCAGCTGTAATGGTACAGATATTAGTGGCACCTCATGCAGTTTTGACTACTAAAAGGTGCTGAGCATTCTTTTCCAGTCTCCATAATCAGCAAAGATAGAGCTTTCTCAGCTCCCCATTACAAGGCAGAGTATGGAAAACTGTTTATACGCCAATGTCTCCGAGTGATCAGAACATAATAAATCTTACTATTAAGTTAACGTCTTCCCACAACACTACATTTGGAAACAGAAAGACAAATGGACATTTTAAAACACATTTTTAAAGGTTTAAGCGTACGCAGAACATCACGATACAGTGCTCCTAAAATTGAACGATGCAAATAAACATCAGCCATTCGACCTTTTAACTGACAAACATTTTTCCCAACTGAAAAATGCACGCATTCCACTTTCCCAGCTGAGTCCTCCACAAAATGCTAGTTTTAAAGGTAGTATAGTTTTCAGTGGCTCAGTAACGATATACAACACCATGAAAACAGAGGTTTATGATGGCCTTTAGCTACAGCAATGCAAATGGTGCCTCCACAGCTTTATTTGGTTAAAAAAAAAGTACTTACTCAAGTGATGTAATAGACTTTCCCATCAAATTTCCTGTTTCGCAGAACTGCACATGTATTTTTTCTTTATATGCCAATGAGTCTGTTGGTGATAAAATGCTGCCAAAAGCAGTCTTTGATGAATGGTAATAAATTCAAATGCCTTATATTATACGGAATTTTTTTTTATTTAGGAGAAAAGGCGAAACATACAAATTCATCATAATTCATGCTATCTATTTGACCTTGCAAGTATGAGCCAAAAAATCATAGCATCAAAAAAGCAACAGTTCCAGCCAGTTATCCTTTTTACTTCTGCTAATCATAAGGTTGTTTAACACAGAGTTCTCACCACAAAATAAAGTAAGAATAGTGCACTAGTGCTTGTTAATCTATAAAACATGAGTGGAAAAATAAAAATCCAATTGATTCAAATGAGCCCTCCAAAAGAAAGCACTCCTGTGAAAAAAATACATTTGCACAGTGCAAGCTTGCTAAGAGCTTGGGTAAAAGAGATGTAATGATCATTAGAGAAGCCTGAATTCAGAGTGTATCAGAGTATTTGGAAGTGAGAAAAGGCATTCAGTATGCACTTGAGATTTGGAGGAAAGGATCCATCTGAAGGTAATGGCTTGTCCCTCAGCTCTGCCTTGCACTTTGGCCATGGCACAGTATGATCCACATGATGCTCTGGATCCCATTTTTAAACAGTTAATCTACCACAGGTTGCTACCTCCTTCACTTTACGTATCTTAACCTTCTGTTCTTTAAGCAGAAACCAGAGAAAGTACGTCAGCAGACAAAAACATTTTTCCTACGAATAACTCTTCACCTCAGTGGCTCCAGGTAATTTTCAGAGAAAGCATTTTTATGCAACAGCATGACACTATCTTCCCTTTCTCATCTCACCTCTGTAAATAGCTAAGTATTAATGAGCTCCTCTGAAGCTATCTGCCTCACATACGTTTGTTTCTCAAGTGCCCCATATCTCACAGAGATAAGGATTTAAAACCACCTGTAATCTCATCCAACACTTCTTCGAGATGTCATCACAGCAGCAGTACGTGTGGCCCGATCAATTTCTCAGTACATCAGAAATGTTTCATCATTAGATATTTCAGGAGAATTAATCAATAGCATAGCATAGTTATCGACTGGCTATACCCTAAATACAGAGGAGTGAAAATTCAATTAGGGATTCTGCTTCAAAATAACTATGATGACTTCTGTGAATACAGTCCAGCAGTTGATTTAGACTGATAAATTGGTATCCAGTACATAAGTTACATTTGTCACAGGTTGTCTTAAGACCAAAAAAACAAGACACAACTACGTACTGTCACAGTGCAAGGGCTTTTTCTTATATCCCTTGGGAATCCTGTGGTTATTCACTGATGCAGTCAAAACCTAGAGCCCCATTTTTAGCTGTCTTTTATCTGCTTGCATCGATTTTCACTGCAGTTGTTTGCAATCTGTCTCCCTTCCACTTTGGCTGTTTTCTATCTCATACGGTAACTGAACCTGTACAGAGGTCATTAAGCAGCAAATGTGTTAAGTAGCCTTTAGCATAATTTCAGCATTATCTTCTAATTGCTTTTCTCTCAGTAGGTAGATACAAAACACTTCCTTTAAAAGAGAACTAGAGAAATACGGAAACTTGTTCTGTCTCTTTAATGACTTTTATTGATAGTTTTGTACTGCTTTTACTTTGGGCCTGAATCCCACAGACTTTCATATCTATGCAGGCATTTTAAATCGGTAATTTATGTCATAGGTTGAATCACATAATAATGGTATTTATAGTTTATCATATTCACATAGCTTTCTGGGCGTATACCTCGGAGGCAAAAGAAGCACAAATTTTTATTAACACATGTTTATACATAATTGACCATTTGGAAAGTAGGAAGAAGAAATGGCTGTGATTTACATAGTTTAAGAAATGTCTTAGAGCACCTCACCCAGTCTGGAGCTCCCACTGTGACAGATGAGCAAATGCCCATGGGAGATGACAGCATGGTATTTATGGTATTTCCTTCTGAGACAATTAAGTAACATATGCCAAGACCATAGGGATTATCTCTGAGCTACACAGTATGTAACTCAATCTGAAGAGAAATATAATATTTTATAAATTTGACAAACCATAAGAAAGAAAAAATTGATTCACTCGTTTTAATAATGCAGCAACTTTTCTCTGACTTAATCAGACGTTTCTTGATTTTTTTTTTTGCAATAAAACAGTGACAAGCTAACATCTTACACACTACTTCACAGTTACGTTGTGGGCTGGAGAAATTCCCACACTCACACAAAGCACACACTGCTGCACCGTGATGAGACTATTTGGCAAACCATTTTGTCTAGAACAGCTCTGATTTACACCCAGAGGAAAGAACAAAGCAAAGTCGAAAAACCCTACACTTCTCCTCACTTCATGTCTTTGATGCAATCCTTCAAATAAGAGCTATTTGAAAATCTTCACTGATTCTCACCTTGAGTGCCTAGTTATTATTTTGCAAAGCGGATGTAAAACATGCCACTAATGTTCTGTTACTGCTTTAGGCACAATTTATTTTAGCCATCTGCACAATATAATGATTCATTTATGAATGTATTTACATCCTCAGGTGTACAGGAATTCTGTGTATTATGCCAACACTGTGTATTTGCATGGCCAGTAGGATACAAATTATAATACTCCACTTTCTATACCTATTAGTCACAGCACTACCTTCCAAAAACTAATTATTTAGGTCCTTATGTTAATTTTCAAATTTACTTTCACAGCAATAGATCTTCTTTCACTCCAGTAAAGAGAACTCATTCAGAGGAATGCTTAATGCATTTACCATTCTGCAGAAATTCTGTTCTCTATATAGCAGTAGAAAAACACATTTGTTCTATGTATTCAGAATGGTGTTAGATATTAGGTGAATGACTACGAGTGAAATCAGATACGCATCATATTACTACACACGTTGCATGGGCCACCTCAGGAAGTCTCACAAGTAAATCTAAACTAACCTTAAATAAGAGGAGAGAGAATGGATCAAAAGTAAGACTTGCAACATCTCTACAATCAGGTTGTATATAATCACTTCACAAATAACAAAACACATAGAAGAGCGTTATTTGTTAGAAACAAACTCTTTCATTTTTGACATATTTTTATAAATTTAAATTATAAATTCCAGATTTTTAGGAAACTTGCCGTGGTCATCATGTATACCATTTTATGCTTTCCAGGCTGTTATTCAGCCCCTAATGTAACAGCATCTTAGCTCATGGCTCTAAAATCACATTATATTTTTCCATAAATTACGATTAAGCTGTTTGTTAGGCATCATGTGTTCACACAGCTGATAACCAATAAGCCATTCCAGATGAAGGATAACTCAACATTCCAATGGAGCACTTTATGCTTCCATATCCATTTTTGGCTCAAATTCACCAAACAGGTTCAAATTCCGAGCTCAAGTTTTTTATTCTTATATTTAATACTCATTCCAGCAAACTTCTCTTAACATGGAAATATGCATCACGATTTTAACTTCAGAAGTTATCTGATGGATAGTGAAAAACAAAAACAAATCCCAGCAGGTATATATATTAGTTCACCTAATTATTGCAAAACTTGAGTCAAGAATATAATAAAGGCATTAATTACCAACTAGCCAAGACGTCAAGTCTACTTTTTTCTTTCAACAGTCATGGGTAAAGCTTCAGTTCCTCTACTACAGATATCTGTGTGATAAGGAAGTAATGCTCCAGAGAGAACATCATCGAAAATTATGGATGGGCCAGTTTGGCAACTAATAGATCCTTAATGGCTTTCTGAAGTAGCCTATAATCTCTGGTAATACCATCTCTAGAGGGTCTTCGTGATGTATTATGTAATAATTGTAGTGCTCCTAAATATAGTTTGTATTACATTGACTACTGTGCCGCCAGGGTTCTTTTTTTTTTTTTTTTTTTTTTTTTTTTTTTGAGATTATAATGGATTTTGTTGAGTTTATTCAACGAACAGAGAACTTTCACAGTTGTTAATTTTCCTTATTGCAACATTAATTTTATTTCAAAATACTTTGCATGTTGATTATTTTGTGAAAAGGATGATATCTACTTTGATATCTTCTTTGGCCCTTTTGTTCTTACTACTTTTCAAAAGCTGGTTTTTATGCTTAATGTCTGATAACGACAAGCATTTGAAAGGAAAGAAGCTATGGGTCCTACCATGCACTCAGCTTTCATTGTTGTGCCACAGCATCACTAGAACTGACTTTACACATACTCACCTTCATTCTTACCCTTACAAACATCTCAGGTGATTGATCTGGCTCCTGGGTGAATTTTATGAAAGTTAAGTGTTCTCAACAAATAGGCAAAATTGACTCTTTGATTCCTACGGAAACTCTGCAAATAAGTTCTCACCCTTCTCTCTTGCAAGGCCTGACACATCTTCCTGGAAGGCTGCAGGCAGTGGATGGAGGTGCTCAGCACAGACCATCTAGCCATTACCAGAACTGTCCCTGGGCAGAACAGATCTCCCAGCCCAACTTCAGTTTGTTCCTCTCTACCCAGCCAGGCATACAATTCTCACACGTGAAATACGTAGATAA
Source organism: Chrysolophus pictus (assembly GCA_037305975.1). Lineage (NCBI taxonomy): Eukaryota > Metazoa > Chordata > Aves > Galliformes > Phasianidae > Chrysolophus > Chrysolophus pictus. Next base: position 3,226,173 of record CM074582.1, on the reverse strand, counting down.
ACATCAGTATGCAGGCAGGCCACAGTCTGCTCATACCAAACCACAGTCTTGATTTGCAATGGTGACAGGGCAGAAGACCTTCTATGTTCTCTTATTATCGTGCTTTATTTCACTGTAAATGAACATGCTCAATTGTTATTCCAAAAGTCAGTTCACCTATTTTGCATATTACAATCATGATATTAGAGGTTAGATCTGAACAATGTTTACAGAAGATATGAAACATGCTCTGTCCGTTATCACCCTCTCCTCCCCCATTCAATCCACTAAACTAAAGTGTGAAAAGTGAAAGCATTAATTATACTTTCCTTTTGAAGAGTCATTCCTCTTCATGTGTAGACATAGCTTGACAACGTGGGTGGACAGGCATTAGTTCTCATAAACACTCATTTCAGTTACAAACCAATTAAAAAAAAAAGGACAGACAATATATACTTAGTATACAGAATGTCTCATTTGATTGAAAAAGCTAAATAGGCTTTTCTGTTTTTTGGTTGGTTTTTTTGTGTGTGTGTGTCCCTCCCAAGAACTCCTCTTTTGGCACTTTCTGAACTGCCATGCAATTAAACGATGCCTGTTAGAGAATACTGAAATCACTAATACTGCATCTGAGAGCGTGAAGGCACCAAAGAACAGCAAACACACATGAAGTCGCTTCATCACTGCAACAACCCCAAACAAGGAGGTCCAGATGCCAGAGCACAGAATAGTACATCCTGGAATGTCTTTTCTTGTGGTACTCCTGAAGGCTTCTGGGATTAATCCCATCATACTAAGAGCTACGCCACACGAAATGTGGTTTCACGCACACAACAGCTTCTCACAACCTCTAACCCCACACTTAACCCAAGTACACGTTCATCCTGAGCACTGAGAAAGTTAAAATAAAGCTTATTTTTCTTTGCCAAGGGTGAGAATTATGAAGCAGGTAGGAAAAGAGTCACACATTGCTATTACAGTGGGGGGAGTTTAGGATGAGTGCAATTGCATCAATACGATAGTAATTAATGATTACATCATGCTTTAAAAGAGGAGTACAGAAAAGGTTGGTATTAACATGCAAGACACAGCAGAGTGATATCAATACTCATTTTACTGTTCAGATTTTTTTTAAAAAAAGCTAATAGCTGTCAAAAATACCCATTATAGGCTAGTCTATAATTTGTAGAAGTCAAGTAATACATTTTTTCTGAAGGTATAATGGATGCTCCATGGAGCAATTATTTTAGAAAGACAACTTCATCTCAGCTGTCTCATGCCAGCAGAACTATTTAAGAGCCAGAAATGCATAATTCAACATGGAAGGGCTGTCAGATTTGAGAATACCTTTAAATTATAAAAACTTAACACCACCAGTCAGTTATAATTATAATGGAAATGTAGTTTTCTGTCATTTTATCATAGCAAACATCTCTTAAGAAGCAATTTCATGTGTTAAAATATTTTGGCAAAGTGACTTTTGATTCTAAAGGGATACAGATTATCTAGTTTTATACCTGAATATTTTTCTTACAAATTGAACATAACAGCTTACATCGTACAAGATGATAAGAGCAAGAGTGTTATTAAAATCCCATTGGAAATTGTTACTATGAAACAATGAGCAGCATAACTCACTAGGACAGGTCAAGTTATGCACAAAAATATTATTTTATTACAAAATATGACAAGACAGTTTTTCATCAGATAGTCGATTTTTTTTTTTACAGCACGCAGCCAAAATACAGAAGGTGGTTCTTCTCTTGACTTTGCTTTCTTTTAGTAACTAGAAAATCAAATTAAGAATAGTTTACATACTCACTCTGTTTCAAACCAACAAAGCATACTAAAAGTGTTCTCAGTAAAATTATATTTTAATTTATTATTAAATGGGTTATATTTAAACCCACTTCATTTTCTTTTTTTTCCTCTACGGTGCTGCAATGCCAGTTCTTTTTATATTGGGCCTCAAAAAATTAGCTTGTAGCCTCACTTAAAAACAAGTCTGTTGACTCATAGTAAAGTTATATAGGATATCCAACAGATGCTTTCGGCCAGCCCACTCCTTGAGCTGGATATGATGGACACACAAAGCTCACCAGGCACACTCCAATACCAGAACTCAGATCCACTTTCCTTTCTCACCTTGCTTCCCTATAGTGATTTTCTCTTTAATGTTCATAAATAGTTCACTCTTCTACTGGTTCTACTGGCAAATTCATCAGATTGTGCTTTAGAAACTGTTAATAAAGACCGTTATGTGGCTGTTTTTCAGACTAATTACCTTTTTGATGTTGTTGATGGCCATTATACTACTGAGATTTCCATTGGCTTTTCGGCTCAGCCCACACATACAGCAAGCAGAGGAGCATTTTTCCCTCATGAGTGATTAGCTGTGGTCAGTTGGTTTTATTTATATATTTGCTAACTAAGTGCTCTGAGAGTGTACAATTCATGTACACTTTTTATTTTAAATACTTTAAACATCTCAGGTTCTCCAGGTTAGTGTTAAGCAGGTTTGGGATGAAAAGCTGTTGAATCTTGACATTAAATATAACAACTTTCACAGTGAGGTTTCAATTCACAAAACTGTTGTAATTACTGTAGCCTAACAGCTTCATCAGAGTAACACAGCCAGGCAGGAACGACAGCTCTCCTTTTTTGTTATTTGTTCTTTTCTCCTTCCTAAGCACAAGGATGACATTATAACCAAGAGATGGAAAGCTGTCTTAGCATCCCCTCCCCAAAGATATCATCATATTAACAAATTGCTGAGAAACAGAAGATCTGATTCAGAAAATATCAATTTCTTGTTTCTACGGGTGCAACATGATGTAGTATTGCATAATATAATACAAATTAAGGAATTAAATTGGTTTCGTTTCATCTGATTTCCTGGCAGACTTTAATGTGTTAAGTATTTACTAAAGAGGCAATTGGAATGCATAGAGCATACAGAATTATAATTTATTAACACATCTTCAGTAGTGGCACACGTTATCTTCCACAGTCTCACCTGTAAATTTCTGGGTTAAATCGGGTTCTGTCCCAATAGCACATTAAGTCTCAAGATAGATGGCAGTTTATTCGAGCAGAAAATTTTCAACATACTGTAAGATTTACCTTTATTCTGCTTCTTTTTCATGTAATACACAGAAGTAATTGCTTAAACGAAGCTTTAAAATTAATGCTATAAATACAAATTTGGGTTTTGCAGGACATCACACTGTAGACTTTTAATGAGTCAACAAAATTGTAAGTTTGCTACTCCAGAGTACTCCCCATGCAAGCAATTTACTAATAATGAATAATAAATACATTTTAATAGCTCCTATGTTTGCTGTGCCACATATTTGATTTAAGTGTAACATGGGACTCCCCCATCCTCTGAAGATGTGGACACGAAAGGTTATCAAAGGGGCTGCCTCTGGTGAGCCATTGTTTCAGAGAAGCTACACAGATTTCCTTATAATCAATGTTTTCATCTAATTTTTAAGTCCTCGCACTAAGAGAAGTAATAATGCAAAGCTGCAGTAACTAATACATTTTCCATTGCATAACTACAAGTAGCAGTGCTGGGATTCCACACTTATGTACCATACAACTCAGGAAAGATTTATACTGCACAATTTTTACACAGGAAAAGAAAAACACCTCTTCACTTTGTAGTTATTAGAAGCAGAAGTTTCCCAAAGCGCGTAGAGCCCAAATTGTTTTCCAAACAGTTTTGGAAACCCAGAAACTAGAAACTTAGTTTCTATTGACCTCAATACGATTTGAAGAGAAGTACAAAATCGCTAGGGAGCTCGAGATGAGATCTCTGCATCAAGGCACGTAGGAATCAGGTAGTCCTTGCACAGATTGCCAGCAGCCACGCTGCAGACTGAGACAGGAGTCTGTACCTCAGTATGCAAAATCAGATATCTTAATGTGTTTTCATTGTAAGAGATACTCCAAATATTTTTCTCCTCATTTTACTTGAGGGTGAACATAAAGATGGAGCAACTCAAGGACGCATTACCTCTTGACTTCCTTTGACACAAAGCATATTTACAGTAGAGCCTGAAAGTTTTTAGTCCAGTTTCTCAACCCAACACTCTTGAATTCAATTAATGGAGACATTCTAGCACTTACGTCAAGTTATGCTGCATATAAATGGGGATAAAAGGATTACCAGGTTATAAATCAATTGAAAGATTCAGGGATATAAATCTCAGGGACACTGGGCTTCAGCGTTAATGGAAATGCAGAATTCCATTGGCTAATCACAATTTAGATTGCCACCAGATACATCACCAGATTTCACAGGGTGTTTTATTAAAACTCCCTAGCAGTGCTGGGACAGAGGAAAGAAAGAAAAAAACCTTCAAAGGTGGGCCATAACAAACTGCTTGCATGCTAGCCATGAGCTTACACAGTAAACCATCAGGGCTGATTTCTTAAACAGGAAATAAAATACATTACAGTGGTGTTGGGATTCACTGTTCTGTTTTTAAATGGTTAAGGAGGCTGTTATACCTTGTTCAGTCTCTTTGACAAAACATGGATGGAGAACTCGAGTATGCAAGAAATATTACAGAGTAGTTGGGAATGCCCTACTTTGCTCCTGCTGGAAAGGAAAGAAGATGACTACAAAGCAATCTGTTTAAAAGGCAGAAATGCATCCTGAACTTGGTGCTGAGGAAAATGGAAAGAGGGAGTGACAGATGGGAAGATCTCTTTACCACAGGACAACTGGGGAGAGGGGAAGAATTTCGTGGGAACACGAATACTCAACTTTCCTCAAGGGGATGATATCTTCTGGCTTTGTTTGACACAGTATGTTTCTGATGAATACTATATGAGCTAAAAGCCAAGGAGACACTATGGGAAAGGGAATGTTCAGCTGGATATGTAAAAATGTGAAGGACAATTTATACCCAAAGGGTCCTCTGTGACTTTATAAATACAATATGTAATTTTTAGAGCAAATCAAACACAAATAAGTCAAAAACAACTCAGCTCATGAACTCATTAGCTAAGGGCTTTTGAGGAGTACGATATATTTTAGACTTATCTAGTGCCTAATATTATCATTAAAATGACCTAATGTTTGCTTAAGCATTGTCCTATCTTCTAGATACAAGAGGAAAAATGTGTTTTAAAGCTTTGCCTTTATAAGAAAGATGTCATATTAGAAATCCCTTGGCTGCTGTATTATGTGCAAAATATATCCAACAGAGAGATTCTAGTACGTTCCTATAAATACTTGCTGAACATCAGGATATTCTATTGGAAGTAATGAGAAAGCACTGAGAAGGCATGACCCTGAGCAACTCGAGTGGGGAGGGTGGCATGGAAGATATTAAATCATGCTTTCTTTTGTCATTGCCAATTATATATCCAGGTTTCATGTCAATGTTTAATATATCAGCAATGTATTACAGTTCCAATCTGTAGTGCATAATCACAGTAACATCACTCTGATGTCATATTAGACACTGGCAAAAAGCCACGTTACGAGTAAAAATTGGGGCTTACCAAGAAAAGTCTACTTTTTTTTTTTTTTTAAACATATGATTAATTTTAAGCCAAACCAAAGAAACAACACATTTGAAGGAGTGGAGGTCATTTCCAACTCTTACTTCATAGTGTACTTTGGCTCTAAGCCAAGGAGACAGAAGGGGAGACCCTGTAATAAAATATCTTTTACTAAATTATTAATTTATTATTATTTTTTTTTAATAGTCGGGCTGAAGATTTAGAAACACTTTGGCACATCCTGACGAGGTTGGGGGGCTTCCTGAAACTACCACTTGTTTTCCTTTTGCTAGGCAGCCAAATGTATACAGCGTAGCGCAGTGGATTTTAAGTTAAATATTCAATCATTTTTCTAACATATCTCCAACAGTGCACACAGATTCAAAATTCATTGTTCAGCGTGTTTTTACGAAACGTGATATTTCTGTTCTTAATTGGAAGGTCGTGCACTATTAGATTTCTTCTACTGCAGTGAGACTGAACGACATGTAAGTGATCGAATCTGGATTTCTGAGACCTGTTCCTGAATTAGTTAATACCACACTCTGCAGGTTTAGCTAAGTCACTTAATTACGGTATGCTCTCTCACTTTGCTTGTTCGTAAAATAGATGCATTCCCAAGTTCACAGTTGATGTCTGCCTTCATTCATTACTGTTCATAAGACAATTCGATGTACTCAGATGGAAAGCATTATAGCAGAGCGAAGTATTATTATTTTGTAACAAGTTTTCTACAGTAATGACAAATGTAAGGTACCAGAAGTGTATTGAATTTTTTGTAGCCAGAGGGAAGAGAATAATATTAACTTGTTGGGTTTTGTTTCTGGGGGAAAATGTCTTTTATAATTTTCTTCCATTCACTTTAAATTGCAGTTAATTGGATGCATGCTGTAAGTAAATAAATACCTTAAATTTATTAAGGTGAACTTATCACAACAAGCAACTTTTCAGTCAGAAGCACCTGCCCACCAAAACCATAATAATGCCACAGACAACACATAAGGTACATGCAACTGGGCTGTAATTGCTGTGTCTCAAAAGACTCAGTCAGGTGGGTTAACTTTCTCCCAAATAAAAAGAAATCATTAGGAAATCTCAGCTACAGACTTAGCAAAAGAAGGTTTCAAAAATCAATACACGCAGTAGATCTCTGCCAAGAAACTGCATGTAAAGCTTAAGATTCCTTTATTCACGACTCAATAAATTCAGCTGTTGAGCCCATGAATAGCACTAACCCTGGACATACAAAACTTCTTTTTGAGTATGAGACTACCTGGGCTGAAAGCATTGGCATTATTTTCCAATATTGCCATAGCTTGACCACTGCAGGTCTCTGATCCACTAACCAGTAAGCAACTCATCTCTGACAAGACATCAACGTTTTTACCAATTTGAATACAAGAACAAAGACTCTCCCTAAGAATTCACCTTTACTTTACTGTATTTTCCAGCATTAATGCTATTTCTCACACAACCGCTTCCATGCGCCAGCTTCAAAGGTCACTGAACTCAACGCGCAATGTCTACGGCTTTCTCTATCTATGCCAAGCTTTATTTGAACATTTAAACAGCCCATAGCAGAACGTTAAGAAGTGCCTGGTACAACATTACCAACAGCAGAATGTTGAAGGTTATTGCCTGTTGGTAAATCAATCCCAGGTGCTTTCTCTGAAGGGAGGGAAAAAAGGAAAAGGCATTGTTCATGATAGTTTGATATTATCATGTCAAAGACTGTCTGAAGTACAGCAGCTCTTTTGTCACAAACAAAATTGTCTGCAACTCTAAAAGGTGGAAAATATTTACTTAATATAGTGCTCAAGACCAGATGAAATGAGGCCCTGGGCAACCTGGTCTAGTATCAGATCTGGAGGTTGGTGGCCCTGCCTGTGGCAGGGGGGTTGAAACCTGATGATCCTTGGGGTCCCCTCCAACTCAAGCCATTCTATGATTTTATGACATAATTTCTAAGTGCCTAATTTAGTCTTTTTCGCTTTTTTAAGATGTCTTAGCTATCCACTGTGTTAGCTGTGTTTTCAACAGACATGCACAAAAAAAATGAACTGTTCGAAAACACTCATTTTCCTTCATTACACGTCTCATAGACAGCCAGGTGAAAGTTCAAGGAAACCTGTTCTGGTGAACCCAGCACATTCCATGGAATCGATGATCAGAGGACTATGAAGATGTTTGAAAGATGATTTCCATCAAAATGCTCTTCCACTCATTGCTGTTTAGCTACCTGGGGTCACTGAGCAGCCTTACTAACATTACACTACAGCTGGAGAAGGAGTTGATGGGTGCTAATTCAGGAAGAATAAGCCATTAATACTTACTGAATTTGATAGGATGTGTTTTGTCATGTGGTCCAAACAATTACATGTAAATAGTAGGAAAAAAAAGGAAAACTAATAAATAATAGATGTTCATACAAAGTGTAACATAAAGAAAGAAATACAAACCACATTAAACATTGCACTGAATTTAAGAACGAAAGATAGAATTCTTCAGATTCTACTTCTATAATTACAGAAGTCAAGGAGGCATTATTAGTGCAGATATATTTTGTGAAAACGTGAATGTGAAGGGAAATAACCTGTGATTTACTTCATAGATATTTGCAAATTCAGCCTCTCACAAAAGTGTTCACTTCTATACTTCAGGAATATTGTTTTGTATGATATCAAACATTTCTGAAATAATTATTAAAAAGAAAAGTTGAAGAACTGTAGTCGTTCTTCTATTTTGTCACAAAATAAACCAGATTAAACTTACAAGAAGATTAAAAAAAAACCCTTTGAAAGCTAAAACCATACTAGGAACAAAAAGAACCTCATCATTCAGACACTTATAGTTATGCATATTTAAAACAATGAGCAAAGAGCTACTACCTTTCTAAAAACATTCCAACTGCACCAAACTCAATAAGGGACTGCCAGGATAAGAAGTGAATCTTGGGTCTGAACTCCATCACTAAGACTCAATCGAATTTATGAGGAGGAATGAGTCTCGGTTTTGCAGACTGAATGCTAAAAATATCAAGATTGGACACAATAAAAAAAATCAAAGTACGAGAAGGAAAAGAAAGCGATCAAGCCAGTCCCAAAAAAATAATAATAAAAAACCCTGCAAAATAAACAAAAAACTTTGCACTGAGAAACCATGTACATGTGATGTGGAAGGTACTCACATACAATGAACACTAAATCATTAATGCATAGTATTTAAGATGAGAATCGCAATTTAAAGCTGAAGCTGGTTCCTAAGTGCATACTTGTGAAATGAACGCTTCCTTCCTAATAATAATTTTTTATATCACTTTGCGACATAACCTGACCCTCAGTAGAAACAGTTTCAGTTATTTTGCTTGATATCTGCTCTCTGCCTGTTGTGTAGCATGACAAATGCAACGGGATTCAGTGCAACCAAACACAATTGCAAATATTAAAATGAATGGATTAATATCTTCCTTTTGTCTTATCTTCTTAATGGGAATAAGATGTATCTGCATGGACATATAACATTAGAAATTAAGAGATGAACAAAAGCATATTTGTTATGTTTTATATACGATATATATTTATATGTTTTATATACATATATGTATGCATATTTACATGTTCATATATCCATATCAATGTAAATATACATATAAACAAAAGGTGTTTCTGCCACTGTGCGCTCATGTCTTTCATGTGTCTGCACATACATATACGCACACATACACATATATATGTATATACACACCCATTTCTCTTAGCTCACTGCCTTACCAAGAACCGTAGTGCTTCTATCAGCAAAAGTTTCCAAGTGCCAGCACATTTATTTCTGGATAAAAGAATCAGTTTGAGCTCCTGACCACTATTCTCTAACAAATAATTCTTTTTTTGGCTGTAATTAAGACGGTTCTGAAAGACTGCCGAGATGTCTTAGTGGTCTGGAGAGCACTCCCCCCCTCCCCTGAAACAAAATCCTTTATCACGTTTTTGAATTAATTATAAAAGTTAAAAATTAAATCTTTCTTGTGTCCCCCATAATAATCCTCCCAGATCAGTTTTTGTCCATATTAATGGAGAACACATCCCTAGTAAGATTTAATTTCAAACTTTTATAATTATGGTTAAAATTAAATCTTACTGTGGCTGTATTACACATTAACATGAATGAAAGCTGGTCTAGGAGGATTATCAATGGTGCTCCAGCACGATTTATTTTTAACTTTTGCAATTAATTAAAATCTTTGGATAAAGATCTTGTTTTGGGGTGGGGGAGTCCTTATTAAGATGAAGCCCACAAAGCGCTTCCATCTTCGTGCAGGGAGTTGGAACCATGAAGGAAAAGGCTGCGAGCTTGAGATCATCCCATAAATCACTTATCCCTGGTGGAGGGATCCATAGCTCCCAGCTCCCTCTGCTCTTCAGTGACACTTCAGCAATACTGCACTTAAGCGTGGGTACAACCTTGCAGGACCTTGAAATACATCGCACAATGATTTTATAGTAACAAATCCCAGATTTCAATACTCTTTTGGAGCTTTGGGATGATTAAAGCCAACCCCGTGTGTTCTGCCATGGACCTATTGGGAGCTCAGGGATTTCCTTCAACTGCGACCAGTAGGATTTAAAACCACAATAACTTCAGCTTCCTCAGAGAAGTTTCTTCAGCCAATGGCTTTATTCTTCCATGATAAAGTACATCCTACTCTACTGAGAAGGTTTATTAAACCATAACACATTCAAGCTCCCTCTGACAAGCCAGTGTGCCAAGTGCTCCACAGAATCTGACTTTTATAAAGTAAGTTTTGTCTACAATCAGTTCTGCTTTAGCACTGTTACATGCATTCTTTTTCAAAACAGATAAGACTCCTTTGAAGTATCTTTTTCAAATACTGGTTTTAGAGACAAATAAATGAAAAATGTAGGAAAGCAAGAAAAGACCATGCACAACGAGCAATACTTCTATAGCCTGGCCCCAAATTAAATCTATGGGAGACCACTTGGCTGGCTGGAAGCACTGGGCTGGAACAAAGATTCTGGTCTCCCATATGGTTTCTTCAGCAATCAGGAAATGGGAACTTATCCACTCTTTGTAAATATGAAAATATTTATATAGCATCAAAATTATCTGATTCCTGTATCACATTTTTCTTCTAAGACAAATTACAGTGCTCAAAACTTTGGCTAACCTCATTCTTCCTCTGCAATTTGCTATAAGTTGCAGAGGGAAAAAATCTCAGTTACTGACGATATTTGGGGACTGTGACTTTGTGTTTCCCAAGCAGTATCATCTAAAAAAAAATATGAATTGTGTGATAAACCTGTAAGATGTGGTCTCATTTGGACGTAAGCAGAGGAAACCATATCCAGGTTGGAAAACCCAACGACACTATAATCAAAACACATTAATAACTTTTGCACATTGTCAGCCTGAAGCTTCTTCACCAACAGCTGTATTCTGAACTAAATAATTTTATTTCCTTTTCGTTATATACTTAATTATCAATAGGCATCCACACTCAATCAACTAAAGTTCCTTTAAAAGAAAAGGTAGAAACATCTCAACATCTCATTTTCAATTATTGTTAAGGACAGCATTACTGAACGTTGGAACGAAGGAGAAGTAATCCACACTGCCAATAAATCCATAGATAGAAGGATATCAGAGGGTGAGAGAGAGAGAACATTTTTATATTTGTTTTCTCCAAATGAAGAAACTGAGGCACAGTACACAGAATCCATATTTGATATTTCCAAGTGAAAACAAAATACCCACGCTTTCCTTTGCGTAAATCAAAGAAGCAGATCTACAGAGAAAAAATAAAGAAGATCAAGGAAGCTCAGACTACCGAATCATTGCTACTTCATGAGCGGTTTTTGTGCTGCCTCTTCCTGATCTGCTGATACCTCTGAATTTTCAGGAGATGAGAATTGAGGTCTTTTACCACTTTCCCTCCTCTCTCAGCCCACCGATATGCATCACCCCACGCAGTGCCAATAGGCTCAATTACCACTATAATACATATAGTAGTTACCTACATCTGAGCAAAGAACAATTTCAAACATGAAAATAAAACAGCAAGTTACTTGTAAACTTGTAGCGTTTCCTTCCATCCCTCGCACATTGACTTGTGCACTACTGAATAACAGAGCCACTGTTATTTACTCTGGGGAGTCCTATAAGCCATGTCACTGTGAATGCTGATGAATTTTCTGGGAATGATTTGAAATGTTTCCCATTAAACTCTAGACTTAACATCTCAAGAAGAAAAAATAATGTTTCTACCACACATTTTATTAAGCCCTTTAGGTCCTTTTACAAGAGAGGAAATACCAATTAACGTATAATTTAGCAGAACAAAATATTATCCCATTTCAACCAGTACCCACTTCCTTGAAGTTTATTCAAGCATTAATAACCATTTAATGCAATTTAACTACACTGAGGTATCCGTTACATTAATATCATATATCCATCAGGAAATTAGAGTTTTGTCTCTATGAATTTTGTATTACAAGAAAGTCTTTATAATTTTATTCTGCACTTTATGGTGGCTAATTTAAGTTTTAAAATGGTTCAGATAGCTTCGCAGTCTCTCTCTTGTACAGAGTAATATGACGAACAAATTGTTACTGATGTTAAAAGATCATGAACACATCATTTATTAAACGAGGCTGGAGAGATAAGTTTGAAGGAACAGTGCATTTCCCATACGGTCTCTGTGTTTTTAGGAACGCGTACCCAGCCATGGGAACAGCCTCCATGGATCAGGATGCTCAGGGGCTACAAAGCACTGGGCTGTGGAGGAATTGAAACACATTCAGAAAAGAGGCACAGCACCACTAAGAATTGAATCCTCCAGCTCAAAGAACCTTCCTGCCCACTTTCCAATAATCTTTGGGCTGCAAGTGGAATTAGAAAAGGATTTCCCCAAGCCACCTGGATTGGAGACTGTGAATCAGTAATGCCCACGAGAAAAGCTGAGGTTCTAAAGGGAACTCAAAGTAAAACAGCAAATCCTCCTAAACTTCTCAAATGTGGGATGAGCACTTGTAGGAACATCAGTTCCTCTGATGTTTGCTCAGAGGTCATTTCACCATCTATTTGTTAGTCTTTTTTAACTTACAAGGTGCTTTCAAGCAAAGCCTCGACACTTCGTCAAAAGAGCAGAATACACAGCAACTGAAAACATCCAGACAAATTCAGAGATGATGGAGTTTATCCAGTGATTGAAAAACGTTTGCTGTTTAAAACTGGACTGGTATTTAGTGTTCAATTCAGTGTGGATTTTCCCTGCAACTTTGCACAAATCACTTCATCTTTCCTATCCCACTTAAAGAGGAACGAGTACAGTGATTTTGCTTCTTGCATATTTGAGAATGCTAAATAATATTCATAATAAAAATTTGCTACACTATAAATATATATATATTAAATATGGATATGAGCATACATAATGAAAAATGTATACAGTATACACGTGCATAGTAAAGTGGGCAATAAATCTTCATTCTGGATGATACTGTTATTTACTGATTATAGAACAACTCCTCTTGCTTTTACAAACTGCTCCACTCTGGAAGTAGTATAACTCCTTTTGAACACAGAATTCCTGCTCACCCTACAAGTGCTTTTGCATGGAAACATTGACAAGAGATGTACTAGGTGCAGCACCAGGTATTCCCAACACTAATAATAGTGTCTATTATTAGTCTACATAGACAATAGAGTCTACAGCTCTCTTCATAATTATGAACTAGGCAGTCCAAGGGAAGAATCTTTTCTATAGTGCCTCTAAATAAACAAATCATGCTGGAAAATATCGCTCCTTTTATATCTCACCATACAAGACAAGCATATAGAAGCTTGCAAAACTCCCCAGTCACCAAACATGTTAACAACATGACACTGCTACTCCCAGTATTTACAAATAACACACGCTGGAGAAATACTCCACTGCTTCTCCTCAATCCTTTCTCCCAGCCCAATATGTTTTTTCTGTGTCAGAAAAGTTCAGATTCTGAGATGTATTTTCCTGGGGTGCATTTCTCAGTCACCTGCACACATAAATGAGATGGCAGAGCGATAACAGAGTCTATACTGAATTTCTTTCACTGACAGGATCACTAAAGAATAAAAAACCTGTCATGTAGTTGATACGAATCTCCTCATTGTTGTGCCTTTTGGCATCTATGGATAATTAAAGAAGCCTGAAACTGCTACTTCTGCAAGTTCTTTCAATTCTTTAGTTATTTAATTTGTCCGGCAGGCTTTGGTCTTGTTAAACTTTGCTATTGGAGGGAAGAAACAATAGGCCCAATATATTTTATAATTCTAAAAGTGTTTTTTTGCTAGAGGGAATGGTCAAAAGCCTTTGGTGGAAGATTCAGCAGCTCCACTGTACGGCTGGATTTAGGACTTGGAGAAATTGCACCATTTAGGTGCTATAAACCCAATGTTAGTTTGTTGGTGCACCGTGGTACTAATGACAGAGATGGATAGAATACCTTCAGCATTTGTTTGAAAGCAGTAGAGGGTGACGTGATACAGAAAAGCAGTGCAGGGTACACACAGCAAGCATGAGGCTGGCATTCTCTTCATCTACATTATGAGATGGCGTTACAATGGAAGAATATGCCCCTGAAATAGGCACAGAGGGGGGATTTCAGAACACGAAGAGAAGAAAATGGATAATGGGTATCTCATGTATTGCACAGATTTACAGTAGTCTAAAAAAGTCACTGATGCAATTAAACTCTGAAACAAAATGTTTATCACAGCAGAAGCTCCTAGCTAGGATCTAGTTATCCATCTTATCAGTATGATTAGCTTGGACAACTCTACCTAAGCACCCAAAGGAGCGAGCATACAGATCACCCAGCCTCTGTTTTAACCACTAAAGAGACATCAGAAATGCTATGGATGTGAGAGGAAACAGGAACAATCCTGTAACTGCAGGGATACCCTACTTTACCTAAAGCTCCCATTTTTCTTTATAGAACTTCAGCAGAACTGTAACCTATTTCTCAGTCCTGCAGTGTACGTGCATCTGTGCTCCTCACACAAGAACCTTTTTCACATATATTTAACATAGTTGAAGGCAAAAAAAAATCCAGAATTCCTCATAAAAGCATTCACAGTATTTACATACATCAGTAATCCCACACCAAACCGCTACTCTAAATTAGTGAAACGATATGAAAATCTTTTTAACATAATCATCAATTAATGCTACAAACTGCAGATCGCGTTTGTTGCATGCAGAGTCACTTACTGCAATGCTATAGCTAAAACATCTTTGGGAGAAACTTGATACTTCATGAAATATAAGAGAGTATATAGTCAAAGTAGTGTACTTCTCCTATAGGGATAAAAAGAAAAAGTCTGGCTTGGGAAAATCAATACTCAAAATATCACAGTGCAGAATTCTGTCATTGGGATACGCAATATATTTCACTGAAGTGCAATACTATTAGCTCATATAAGACTATTTTGAAATAATATCAAATTGTGCTTTTATTTTTTTTAAATATTCTACTGAGAAAAGTACAGGTGAGAAAGCGACAGTTTTTTTTATGAAAGAAAGATGTAGATTCAGCATAACTTAATGTCTTTGCAGATGCCAATTTCCATAAAAGCCACCTATGAACTTCTAGTCAGAGCTCCACATGCAAGAAAAAGCAGTGAGTTTTTCAGCTTATACTGTTAAAAATGATACATCAGTAGAATGAAAGACAAAAGAAAGACAAATCAGTGAAGGGAGTTGAAAGATAGAATTCTTGAAGCAATATAGAAGAAAGAATATTATTGTTCCTGCAACTATTTAAAATTATTTCTGTAAAACGTGTTGTTTTTCCTCCTCAGAGCAACGAGCGACACGAGGACAAGCTCATGAAATTTCAGTCTAAAGCAATCTTCACTGCTAACGCAGATTATAAATACTATGTGCCTTTTGTCAACTGCATTCTTCAATAATCTAATTGTATCGCGCTAATGGGACCTGGGTTGGGAAAGGCACTGAGGTTCCCATGCCCCAGGTCAGCAGAGACTGAAAGCATCATGCAGCAGATGTGCTTCATCTCAAGAGCAGGGCAGCTGCACTGTGTGGTCAAGTCAAGGAGCACTGGCTATGCAGGCAGTCGTGCACTTGACATCATGCTAGAGGTACATATATAGATATATTTAACCCCATGTTTGCTTTATCTGAGCAACTTCCTTGCACATCTTCTCATTCTCTATTTGCTTACAGAAAGGTGTAAGGGCAGCTCTGCACGAGTTGGCTAAATACGATTTGTCCTGCAGCAATCATTTTAGGAATGTGATACAGTTTAGTAATTATTTAATGTTTGTAAAATATAGTCCAAATTTATCTATAGAAATCCCTGTATAATGTTCAGTGACACCATCAGAGGTTACAACATTTGATTGAGAGGATAGAGTAGAAGTGAAAAGTCCAATTTATTATAACAGACAAAAAGCCAGAGAGAATAAAATACAACTTTCCTTCAATACTGGTTGTTTTTTGTTGTTGTTTGTTTGTTTATCCTGTTCATCAGCTATATTTATGAAAATCACAGAATATAGAAAATCTACCTTACTGAAACAGAAAAGCATATTTTTTCCTAAAGTGTTTCATAAATTATCTGTTCTATTGATGCTCCATTCTGCAAGTCAAGTAAACAAAATGCTGCAGTATGGAAACATATGGCTTAGTCACAAATTTCATCATTTAATAATTCTACATCCGACTGTTTTCAAAGATCTCATCTGACCCACAAGTAAAAGCCAAACTAAATAAATTCTGGAAAGAAATGACAGAAAACATCAACAAAAACAATCATCTCAACTGAGAACTCTCGTTATTGTTGAGGTTTTGCTTGCTTGCTTTTTAAATATGCCTCATCTGAAGATTGAGAATGTACCAGGGGAGCAGATGATTACAAAATTCCAACGTTTCAAGATAAGAATGACCTTAGAATTATCTATTCTGAGCTATGTATAAGCCAGGCCCACAGAAACTTACATGGTAATTTACTACAAACCTCCAAACGTTAGTTAGCTGTAGCAGTGAGCACTGACATGGAATAGGAAGATGTCCAAATTGGAGCTGAGCATTCCCCATATCAGCCTGCTCCAAGCAACTGCAGCCCAGTGGCCAATCGGGAAAGTTTTCCTAAGGAATCAGATGAAGCTATGAATCCCAAAGCGTTTCACCCGTTTAACTGACTTACACTTCCATATAAGTGAGGTTCAATAAATCTTAATTGGAGCTTAAGAAAATTTAATCAGAGAAAGAGTTTAAGTACTTGGTTCAAGGAGAAAATATTCGTTCGTGAAGCCTGACTGTCTGCATTTCTTCCTTCCACCTTCACTATTGACAACGTGTTTTGTACTGATGAAACAGCAAAGCATGGATAAGAAACCAAAGATTCAATGGATGAGAAATCAAAGATTCAATAGGCTATTTCTTCCCACTGCAGAGCACTGTGGGAGAACAGAACGATGCTCACATCCGCAGTTCTGCTGCAGCTGTATCGGGAGTTACAAGTTATGAGTTCCCAAACTTTTCTACAATTGCTTTTATAATCTCTTTCTTTTAATATTCACTTTTTAGGCTATAACTTTAAAATTCTCTCTAAACCTATTGAGAAGCAGGAAAATAAAAAGCAAGCAATCCAGGGATTTTACACTAAAAGCTATAACTCTGCAAGTTTTTTGGAACTGTTCTACTGCTAAAAAAGCAGAAGGGAGAGAAAGCTGAAATTTAAGCGTTGAAGGGAAATAGACCTTTTGTTGAATATATTTAAGAAAAAGCATTGATATGGAACTTCTTAGTGTGCTTTCTAAATTCTTCACATTGCATGGCATGATTCACCACTTCTGTTTTCTTTCCATGGCTTTGAGAAGTTTCCTTTGGAGACATTGCCCGTCGTTTCCTCAGGCGTGTGAATGGGATTTCTCTTTGCTAGATAGTTCTGCTACGCATTCTCCTCTTAGCAATAACCCTCTATGAAACATCCTCAGGTGCTAAGTAGTTAATGTAGCTGAGATCTGAGGTACTTGATCCTATTTTTAACACAGGGGAAGAATTAATCCCTTAGTCACTAGCACTTCATGTGTGTTTGTTCAGGAGTATGGGATGCATTTATCTCTTCTTTCCAAAGAACTGTGCTTCTTGGAAATCCAAGAAGTTTGTTTCCTGGGTGTTTTATTTAAAACCTTTGCCATATTCTTCCTGCAAGTCCTAGATGTTCACTTAAAACATTTCTTGGCTCCTTTACAACATTTTTAGCAGTGATGCATGGCCATAACCATCTGGTGTCCAGTAGCCAAATGTATTTGATGATGTTGTCTGGAGACGTGATTTTTTTTTTGTCCACCTCATTGAATTTCTGCTCTTTCTGCCACCTCCACAGGACTGTCTCACACTTTTCTTCGCCTGAGCATTAGACTACATGCACCACCTTTATGATAATTGCTACTGACAGACAAAATATTATATTCAGAAATGCTAAAATGGTTCTCATGCACCCACCTCCATTTCAAAGCTCAGTATCCACAGCCACGAATACATTGCTAACACTCAGCTCTGCAGGAACTGCTTTGAAGCTGTAAGCCAGTGTGGGTCCTGAGCAAATTGAATATCAAGGAAGAGCAGACAAACGTTTCATAGAAGAAAACAAACCGGGCAGATGATACACATGTTTTAGTTTATCAAGCAGATGCAATTTAAATACTCTCTCCCTATTTGGGGCTACTCGTTCCCATCAACATCTCAAAACCACAAATGGGAATACAATTTTGTTGGTTTTTTTTTTTCTTTCTTCTAGAACATGCACGTAGGGAGAAGTGATCAATTGCTGCTACACACTTCATCTGGTATTTTCCTCAACGAGGAGCCTGTGTGCCTATAATCAGCTGTACACGGACAGTAAGCCTAATGCTTCCAGGAAGAGCCTGATTCACTCAGCATGCCCCAACCATGCAGGCATTGTTTGAGCAGCAGGTTGGGCACTTCCTGGAAACAAAAGCCTTGCTGCACTTGTTCTCTGCGGATGGTATTTCTAGGATGCCCAGATGTCCACCGGCCCATTTTGATCTACAGCTTTTCCCCAGCCTTCAGACATCCAGAAGTCCTGAACAAATGTATTTAAGTCACTGAATTTCATGCAGACAAAATTTCTGGAAAAAAACAACAAAAAAAATACATACATAAAAACAAAAGAAATCTGAGGAACATATGCTAGCCCTGCATTCTTTGGGTTTCTGAACAAGGAAAGAGGAGTAACTTGTAACTGTTTTTGCAAGACAGTGATTGTCATCCCTGTTAAAACCATGGAAATCTCTCATAAACAAAGTGCTCATCAATGAGAAACTCAAGTTGAAGGAAGTGAAGTGAGACTGAAAACAGAAAAAGGAATGAGAAATAATGAAGTATCAACCTCAGTGTTATGCTCTTGAGTTGGAGAGAAGGCACAGAGAAAGTTCCTTACGTTTTTTTAAACTCATTATTTTTCATTTATAACTTTCTAAAAAAGGTAGGAGCACGGTGAAGAGCCCTGTTGGGGATACAAAATGTAACAGACACCATCTATACAGAGGAGGGTAGTAATATTTCCTAAGTAGTATCATATAATGTTGGGGACCAGATTAATACAAAGACAAACATAGCACAAGTTCAGTCTGGGATATTAATGCTAGGCAAAGCAGTAGCATATGAGGAACATGACAGCTCAGAATTGCAGACAGGTAAATGAAGATGTGTTAAAAGAGGAAGGTAATGCTGGCACAGATAGAGATGGACGTCACACTGCTGGCAGTGGGTTTGGGCTGGAAACCAGGAGCACTTAAGCATGGGAGGAACATCATTCCTGCACAGCCTCTCACTGCTCTACACAAATGCTAGGGAAGTGGAAGGAAACAACGAGTTTCAGGATGCGGGCTGATAAATTTATGGACATGGTTTTACAATGTGATTATTAACAGCTGTCAATGATGGAGTCTAAGCTCAGATTTAAATAGATACCATCAATCCCCGATTACCTCAAAAATCTGTTTTAAAAGGTCAGGAGAAAAAGAATAAAGCTCGTAGTGCTTTCCTGGGAAGACAGAATGGGCTGTAGAGAAGGTTAGGAAACCTCATCGAGGATAAATAGCAAGTCTTCTGTGCATAAAGAGGTTGGGCAAGAATCTCGAAACCGGCTCTAACGCTGCTGACTGTACATCTTTACATGATAAGGACCAGATGGAAAGCTCAGAAGTGCCTAGATGAATTCACTTTCAAATTGCAATTTAGCATTAATTATGCTCAGAAAGCTGCCTCGACATTGACGTTTGTATTACAAAATACTACAACATGAATATGTCTACGTAAAAGTTTATAATCAAATCCATGCAAACAATTTAAATATTGCAATGATGTAAACAGATTAAAGATATGATTTTAGATTAGTATGTGGGTTTGCTGTAAAACATTTCACCATTATGCCATGTGTGATTTTTCTGCTTAACTGCAATCTACAAAAATGCTGTAATAACACAGCTTTCTGATTAACCAAACAACTAATAACTGAGAAGACGTAGTGACTAGCTATCATCCTTATGTAAATAAGGAAAGCTTATTTTTGCTCACTAATAGCCGCACATAACAATGAAATGCTTTTAATAAGTTTTAAGAGGATAAGACCAAGAAATCAATTTGGTGAATGCCCTTTTCAATGACCGCACACCATGTCTACGGCTGTACCATGACATGTTTGCATTGTTATTTGGCTGTAAACAAAATGAAAAGATCTGTCATTGAAATTTAAACAGAGAGACTGGTTACATAAACTGAAACATTCTCAGCCCCAGTACAGTACTATCAACAGTCTGAAGAGACTGTACAGCTAAACAAAGTTTGGGGATGTTTTCGGATAGGGGAGAAAGATTAATAACCAGAAAATAACTCTTGGCTCCCGTTATAAACTCTTAGGAATATAATTTAAAATTTGTGTAAATCCAAAGATTGATGTTCAAGCTTATGAAATAACCATTTTTCCACAGTGCTGAAATACACACCCACATGGAAACAAATCTTTTTCCTAGCCAATTCTAACAAAATATAGTGCTTTTACCAAAAAAAGCAAATTAAATAAATCTGACCTATCTGTTCTCCCAGATAATTGTAACTACGGTCAGCGAACAACAGATCTTCTATAAATGGTCATCTTTCCAAATTACGCTGGCTTCAGAATGTGCTTGATTAATTGCACAAACACTGCATGCCTACAAAAGCTGCTCGTCTGCGGGGACCAGCAGAGGATGCCCAAAACATTCCCAACAGTCACAAGAGAAGATTTCTCACTCTGTTTGTGTTTGTTGCAGGTAAACAATGTCGTGCTTCATCACAAGACCTAGCAACTCCTGCTTGCCCCAGACAGAGTGCTTGTCTTGCCCTAAATGGAAAGATTAGCTCTAAGAGGGGAAATTTAGGTTTGATGTTAGGAACAAATTCTTTACTGGGTGGTGAGGCCCTGGACAGACAGTTGTGAATACCCCATCCCTGGAGGTGCCCAAGGCCATAGATGGGGCCTGGGTAGTCTGAGCTGGTGGGGGACAGCCAGCCCACAGCAGGAGGTTTGGAGCTTGATGATCTTTAAAGTCTCCTCCAATCTAAGCCATTCTATGATTAGGGGAATTAGACAGCAACATCTTAGAGCACTCTCTCTCCTGTTAGGAGAAATAAGGTTTCTGATGGCCTGTCCTGCTGCCAGCACGACAGAGGGAGGTGAGCAAAGCAGGGCTCCAACCAGACTTTGACTTCAGTCCCTGTGATCACAACATTGAAGCAGGGTGGTCAGGAGCCAATCTGGGGTTCATTGATGCCAAGGATGGTCTCCACAACCAACAGGCTCACTAAATCTACACGATAAAATCAACTTGTGGTCACCACATGCAGAATATGTACAACAAAAACCATGCTACTCACAGGTATAACTGAAGAATATCACAATAACTGAGCTCCGGAAATAAGGGCAGTGAATAGGGGGCTAAGCAAACTCTTCTGTAGTATCCAGCTTCTTGAGTGGAATGCAAGAGAAATTCGTAAGTTCAGGTTAATTTTTAGAAGTGACACGTTATTTGAAAATGATCTTTAAAACATTATGCCCACAAGTCCATCAAATGTATATCACAATAACTGATCTGTAGCAACTCCAAAAACAGCATTTTTGCCCGAGATCAGCAGAATGGCTAAATGGATATTTTCCCTGGTTACAGCGAAGTAAAAACAACAGCCAGAGAAGCTGTGGAAACCCATCCAACCATGCTCTTCCTTCACTTTCAGGAGGAAGAGCTATCCTGCTATAAATGCCAAGAGAATAGCATCTGGGAGATGGAGCTGATAAGGAGCTGTGCACAGATAAACAGGCTAAACAACTTCCGGTAAAACAACCAAGACTGATGCTCCACAAATTCTGTGATCTGGATTGGACACATGACAAGAGTCACAGACCAACATTCCCCTTCCTTTTGCTAAAGCAAAGCCTTAGCATTTCTTGTGCTCAGCAAATCTGAGAAACATAGAACCAAGCCCTGGCTTGTTCCAGTTCTGCACACCTAAAGGAATGCAGTATCTATGATGAACGGCCCCCTTCATGGCACATCTCTGGTTTCCCGTTCTTCCCTAATACTACATCAGAGTTCAGTTTGATTAATACCAAAAAACATTTGAGAATAAATACATCTATCCACTCAGTCAACCATATCGAAGGAAACACATGTTAATAACACAAGATATGTGGCTTAGAAATAACAGTTAAGTTTAAGATAGCAAAAGAGTCCCAACAAACCCCAAAACCTATTTTCCTCCTACCAAAAGGAGTGAAAACTTTCTTCACCATAAGACATAGAACGAGCAAGACAGCAAAATCCTTACATTTTAGGATTAAAAAAAAAGCAACTTACATTGTAATTAAAACAACGTTTTTTTTAAGGTATTAGAATCCCCATATTAATTACCCGTGGTATGTGGAAAAAAGGAAACTATCCCACCAGCTAAGCCAGTCCGTCATAACACAAAGTTAACGGAAAGTTGCTGCTTTGCAGAATTCGACGTTAAAACGTTACACATGGACACAGGCCAGATTGACAGCACGGCCTGGAACGGTGCCAAAAAGAGCAGCTATGATTTATTAGGCCTGCAGCACTTAATCCAAGAAATAGAAAGGACTTACGTGACAGATGAGCAGAAATGCACTATTGGGTCAGACATCCATTCCTTAATAAATAAATAAACAAACAGGGACTAAACCACGATACCGTATAGCCTCAATATACATTAGTGTATCGGAGCTTTCCTGCAATATTTTGACATCTCTGAGTTTTAAACAGCGATGGGATGATTTTATTTTATTTTTTTTTTTAAATTAAAAAAATACATATTTACCAAATCCCATCACATCATACTGCCCCTCCCTGATAACATCATCATGGATTAGAAAACATTTACAAAGAATCAGGACAGAGGCTGAAACCTTGACCCTACTGAAGTCAATGAACAAGTTCGTGTTCTCATTGTGCTCTTTTCTTCCATATTATAGAAGGGTGAAGGAAAAGGGACCACGTACACCATCCTAGCAGACACCAGAATCCTAGGGCCAACTAACCTTTAAACTTAAGTGTAGTGTGACTCAACACAAACACTTGGCTTTGTGTAAGCACCTCAGTCATGCTCTACCAATCTTCTTCTGAAAACAGTAATGATTGAGCCACAGTGCACTTATTTCTGCAACTTTGGGAAGACGTTAACAGGAACACCTTTCATTCTCTTTATGACTCTTCTTGGCAAATTCATAAACTACTGTACTTTGGTGTTTAGTCACCTGAAACCAAATCATTTTTTTCCTTCCCCTAATGTATTGATAAATCATTTTCAGCACATAAATTTCCTCTTATCGTAAAAACCTGACCAGAAAGCAAGAAAAGGTACACTAGGCTGCTACACACGGACCGGTGTGCTTTGATAAAGCTGAACAAGCTGCAAAAAGGAATATTGTTCCTTTAATGGAATGACTAAAATGGTGCTTAAAACAGATTGGGCTGACAATTTTTGCAACCTTGGTGTCTCCTCCAAGATTTACAATGGCACAGCTCCCCTTTTTAGCAAATTAAACCTTGTGTCAAGGCTTAAAATTAAATCCAAACTTCTTTTCTTCTCTGTACAGAAGGAACAAATTGGCACCACATGCCGGTAGTCAAGGAGTGCTGATGGGAAACAGAGTGAAGTGAGCGCCCTCCAACCTGGAAGGCGTCACTAGTCAAAATCAACTGGGATAAACAGTCAATTCCACTTAAAGTTTGACATCCAAAGGCTTGTAAGATAGAAACATTCAAATATAAGAATTCTTCTGTACCACACAAACCTGTCCTGGTGCCAGCACTTAAACTTTCTGTGCTGTGCAAGCACTTTGTGGAAATCTGTCTTTAGTACAGTTTGATGTTATAAGATCCTGTTTTGCCAAAGTCTGTTTAGTTTGTTCCAGAGGAAAAAAAAAAAGAAAATACAACAGAGACCAGAGCGTGTGAGCAGCCGTGACTCAATAACAGATTGCCTCCTGTAACCAATATTCAGGATTCTCTTTAACAACATCTTTAAAAAAACATACTCAAAAAAGATTGACCAGATAAAATACAAGGGTATTTCTAAGGATGGTCATATGAATGGCTTCTCACTGGAAAAAAATTTATCGTGAAAAATACATCTGATGCCTGTGCATACAGTCATGACAACAGTTTAATCAATCAATGCAAGTAGTGTTTCCCAGTAATGAAGTGAGCATCTACGTGCACCGTTTCTTTCTCCCTCCCAAGGACACATTAGTTAAAACACCAAATCTTACAGCACAAGCATGATTTCTAACAACCCTGTAACAGTTTAAGCAGCAGTTTTAACCAGACCCTCAGGTGAGGACCAGGCTACCAGAGCCTCCACTGAGAGGGCAAATCCCTGCTCGCCACTCAGCCTCACTAAGCACCCAAATTCTACAGCAAACACCAAAGCGACTCATTTTTCACCGGTACATAAATATTTCATTGGGATCTTCTCATGACACCAAGCTCATTTCAGATGGCAGACACAACATCAAACAGGGTTATACTGCAACGTGCAACCATGCTGAAGATTTGCATGACTTACTGGAAACTTTTATGTCATACAGCATTTCTCAGCTCAAGTTTCATTTCTGTTTTGCAGTTCACCTCTATGTTTAGATAGTAATTATGGTTGTGACATTCAGTGACAGAAGCCAGAAAATTCCAAATTAGCAGAGACATACTCTGTCCATTGTTTGAATGTGCTCAGCTGGTTTTGCTTTACTAATACCACCAAGACAGAAATTTTCATTTCCCAAAGACAGAAACTTCTGGCAAGGGGTTACAGAGTGAAATAAATCTTATTCTTGGAAGAGATTTTTGTTTGACACCTGAATCATTTCTGCTGGTTTCTCTCCTTTTTTCCTTCTTCAAATGGAGTCTTAGAAGTCTAAGCCAAAATAGAGTCTTAGAGCTATCACAACAAAAGCTCAGCATCCAATTTTTCCTTCCAAATATACTCTCTTTCTAAAACATATCAACAAAGCCATAGCCTTATTAGCCTTTGCAGAACTGAGAAGAAGGCTTGCCACAGCAAGGAAAACGTCTCAAACATTTTGATATGCAAAGGCTTTCTGAGAGGTTTGGAAGTGAAAGTATCACAACACATACTTTAAGAGCTTACCATTTTCTGATTAGGAAGTCTTAAGATAGGTATGTTTCATTTTCACAGATTAGCAAATGCTAAATATATCTGACATCAGCAATAGAACTATACATTAAAACCGCGAATAAAGTTTTTTCTGCTGTGCACCTTTCTTTCCAACTCAGCTTACTGTTCTATTTCATATATTCCCTTCCACCCTTTTATGTACAAATAAGAAATATCCCCTTTATACATTTAGATATACACATTAGACATCTCATTTTCCTTAATGCGGAGGGAACTTGAAGATGGATTATCATCAATACTGTGTGGTTTCACACTTATTATAATACAGTACATTAAGAAAATGTTTTTTCGTTGTATAAAAGAACTCTACACCTTTTAATTTGCAATTCTAGAATATTCACTGGATTTTCCAATCTCTTCATTACGTCCCAATCCCTATGTTTACTGGAATTGACTGGAAATTTGCCATTGACTTCAGCACGTGCAGGTTTACAGTTTTGGCTTATTGGATTAATTCCAGCACAATACTATTGTATCTGTTGGGTTATATCCCACAGGAATTTGGCCCACAGCTTCACTAATTAGTATCTGCTATGATAGGACACTGAATCCGCCAAAGCTTTGAAGTGGATCTGCTGAAACCATCACCTACAGTGAGATCCCTAAAGACTAAAAGGCTTTTAAAGCGAGAAAGCCAGGCTTTATTTGAATAAAATTAGAAATTTAACTTTCAAATAGAGAAAGCTCAAAGTGACTGGGGAGGGCGGGTTGAAGTAGGGAGGCTTCTGCACAACTTTCTGTCCATGCCCTTGCACACTGATCCTTGCTTGTGGGCTTTAATTTATCTGACTCAGTCACTTGCTGGAAATTTTGTCTAATTCTCTCTTTCCTACAAGAATCCTCCCTGCCTTGGGACCTGCCTGGTGCTTTCCACGTCTCACTGCTCTCTGCATTTCTCTCTGAAACCTGCAGAAATCCCTTCATCTTTGCAATCTGCCAGAACCATCCCACCCCAAAATTCTCAAAATATGTCTTCAGATTATCAGTCAGGACCAGAAACTTGCAGTCATCTGCACGTTACCCCTTCCCTCTGGGAGTGCACACCAGCATCTCCTGCTGAAATCCTTATGAACATCACCACCCCTGTACACACACTACATCACTGCCATCATCTTCTTGTTTAATGTGAACAACATTAGCACATACCACATAGGTATGGCTTCAGTTCCAGTACTTACTTCCAATGAGGCTTGCCTTAAATCCTGCAGGCATTTTCCTATAAATCTAATCTAAACGACAGTTTTTTGGTACAGGAGCATTCCCCAAGGACACCATCATTTCATACCTCTGTACCAGGAATAGAATTTTCTCAGCACTTGAGAAACAGTCTTTGTGTTACAGAATGCTGCTGCAACATTCCTTAAGTTGTGACCATTTTGACCACACCACTCCTTTTCCTTCCTCACCTCTTCTGTCATCACCAGCATTCTCATGGACTTCAATAACCTCCTGCTTCCAAATCACTATAAAAAAAAAAACAAAATTTTGCCTCTAGTCTACGACTGAGTCCAACTTCCATCACATATTTGCTATATTTTCAAAGTCTCAGCTCATTGTTTTCTAGCTACCTTCCTGCCCCTCGCTTCCCCCACTCCTCAGATGTCCTGGCAAACATCTTATTAATAGCCAATCCATCTAGGGGGAAAACAAGAAGAAAGCTGGCTTGTCTTTGATTGTAGAGTTGTTGGTTTTTTTTTAATACTTCTTCTAGCCTACAGGGATGTCTTTTTACCTTTGTTACGTTATTAGTTTTAACAACTGTATTATTTATTTTCGTTGCTTTTCATTCTGTAATTGTTAAAGATCCATTAAACAACAGTATCTGAATAATTTCAGATGATTTCTTTCCTTCTCTTTACACCCAAGAATCAAGAATTAACTAACAGCTTAATTAAAACAGATAAACTGAGAAGCATGTTAGTTCCCCTGAGAGGTTTACGTACACATCTGATATTTTCAGAAGAATAACTGGTGGGAAAAAAAAAAAAAAAAAAGAGATTTTAATTGTATGCAACGTTATAATTTTCACTTTTTTCTCTTCAGTAGAGAGCGCTCTGGCTTTCCACCCAGATCACAGACCTAACCCACACCCAAGGAGGTCATCAAGGTTCTGCTGAGCATCGAGTTTTTTTTTCATTTTTATCTGGATTGGCTTAAGGGAGGGCTTCCCCATGCTTATAAACTGAGGGCCCCACACTTTACAGTCTGAAGTTTGGGGACCAAGGGGAAAGCAAAGCACAACTCACATTCCCATGTTCATCTCTGCAGTTCTGCAGTAAAGGCAAGATCTGTTTTGAAGAGGGGAGATGTTGCAGGTTGCTGTCAGCAGACATGGGGCTCAGGAATTGCTCCATGTTTCTAGGAACTATTGCTATGCTCAGTACCAGCACAGCACGTAATGGTTATAACTGACATCTGTCAGGGGCAATCCTGACAAGCTCAATCCTGTCTTCATTCAACCCACCACAGCCCATTCAAGTAGGAGCGTTGCTTTCATAGACAGGTCTCTACCAACAGCAGCAAATAATGCACCTGACTTGGAAGTCCACCAGACTGATCATATCCTGATCCCACCACACCACACAGCTTTTAACTGGAAATCTCAGCCTGGCCGTAGAGAACCTCTTGACAGGTCCTCCTCCTCATCCAAGTGCTGTGTGGGAGCTCTCTCCTGCTACATACAGCCAATGGCATAAAAAGTCCTTAGCATACTGAAGTTTGGGAGTGGCATTGGGTGTTTTGTTGTTGCTGCTTGCTTTTAAAACAAAAATAAAGCCAAGATAACAAAATATATATTTGGAAATTAGAATGGCTGTACTGAGGTGAGGGAGAAAATAAACACTGAAAGCAAATCCTGAGTTAAAATGCTTAAAAATCTTCAACTGCAGATGAATTAATTTAAAAATAACCTCAGAAGTCTTAATTCATTCTGATTTGTTAAATTAAAATGGATTGGAATGGACATACTTTTTCTTTTTTGCTACAAACTGCAATAGCATAATGTAAACTGCAGCTGAGAAATTAAGAAATCAAGATATTCGGAAAAGAGATACACGTGCTAAGTAACTAACTGAACTTCTACGTAAGGATTAGAAGCAGTGTCAAACATTTTTGTGTTTATTTGCTCTACAGCAACAGAAAGGAAGCTAATGGCTCCTAAACAGAGTCCTGATCTCCAAAATAATTTTCTCCAATCTTCCACTCTCATGGAATATATTCTATTTTTAATAAGAAGAATATAATATTTCTATATGTATTCTCTGGAGAATTCAGGATAAGTGAAGATGCTGTGTATTCAACTACCAAAAATATGCATTAAGAGCTTAAAATTTTCAGGTTGGCTTCTGCACTTACAACAACCACCACTGTCAGTGTTCTGCTGATGCTTTTTTGTTGTTTTATAGCGTATCAGTTGAACTACTCATTCCAAAAAATTGTACTCCAGTTAAGAATTCACATTTTTTAAAGTATTAGTAAAAGGCATAATGACACTGATACTTCTTATCAGTCAGTGTGGTGAGCAGGCAGGAGCTGAGGTTTAATTTAACTTGTCGCAAATAAGAGCGCATTCTAAAAAAAAACCAAACAAATAAACCAAGAACCAAATATCTAGTAGAAGCATTGCCATATTGCTTGTCCATTAAAAAATTAATTGGAATCAAACTTTGATACAATTATGTGCCAAAAAAAAACTTCCATAAATTTGGCAGGCAGCCCATTCCTGTATGCAATGCATAAAAACGGTAAGAATGGATTCTATACTAACTACGGGGTGCTTACTTTCCTTCAACGATAATTGTCTTAATGCCTGTTTTAATCAGTATTAACTACTAGCAATAACATGCTTTTAATTATGTTTTAAACGAGTCCTTTATTGGGCTGTTTTGGGAAGCAAATTAGTCAAAAGGAGCTGTTAATCAAAAACGTGTTACTGGCACAAAATAAATGTTCATTTAAGGAGCCATTTGAAATAAACCTGGCTCATTGACTCTGACAACCTACAAGGACACTGGGGCCTCCTGAGGATAACTCCTTCAGTACTCTCCTAGATACGCCTTGCTGCTCAGAAGTTATAAGTAGAAACATTAAGCAGTTTAGGTCATTCATCAGCTAACTTTTACTACTGTACTCAAGAAAATGAGCCTCCTAGGAACTTCACAGCAGATCTATTCCTTCATTAGCTAAGTAATATTGAGAGAGATGTTCCTGTCATTATGAATGGAGAAATCTATTGCAGTGAATTTTACTGGTGTCCCCTTTGTCTATGAACTGTCTTTGTAGATTCCAAGGTATTTAGGCTGAAAAACTAGCATCATTATCTGTGAACGTTATTCGTATGTGTTCATTTCCTTCTGCTGAGTGATATCCACAGCTGAAAATTCAACCACACAAGATTACATATTCTGCCTAATACACAGGCGCACAACTTGGCACTCAGTACGGGTACATAATATCACAATTTTAAATAGAATTTTCATTAAATCTGTTCCATCACCAGGTTTGAAAACTTAATTTTGCTGTCTCTCTTTAATTCCAAGCGCTTCAGCTTTAAACAAACTGAGGATTGCTTGAGTTACACCAGAAGCTAAGAGCCTGGGTTTAAAGTCCGCAAATCGTGGCTTACTAGTTGATCCCTTGACTTTTAAATCTTCAGCTAATTTTGCTTCACAACAAAGCAAAAAAAAAAAAAAAAAAAAAAAAGATGAGTTGATTTTATTTTACTGACATGACTCGTCTGAGTTAATTCATTCAAAGTCCTGAACTTCATCTCTAACACGTATAACTTAGCAAAATGGGTACCCAAAAAAGGTGACTGAGATGCCAGTCACCCTCCTGCCTGCTATGGCACAAAGCATGCAGAAGCAATATAAAATGAGTGACTGTAATAACAAATCTGGGTTTTCTTACATCAAGAGCCCCTTCAGGATCATATTGGAGGAAGATCTTATTGGGGAGGCAGGTGGTTAATTAAGCATCAGTTCACAGTATGTCCTTAAGAGACTGAGCCTAGGGGTAGGAATGAACTTGCAGGAGAAGTTATCGCTGGATTAACAACAACAAAAAGAAAAGTGGGGGAAGGGTGCAAAAATTCATATGCACTAAAGTGCACAAGGCATGCTATTTATCCATTTTCTGCTTTCCAAAGGCTTCCATCACTCAGAAAAACCCACCGGTGATGGTCATACCCAGCATGATCACAGGAACAATGACAATATTAGTATTCACATTCTCATCTTCAAAAGGCAACTGGAGATAGCAGTGAGCCAGATCTCTTGGGTATCCTTGACACACATTTTAAATGGCCTTCTAATAAGAGTTTACAAGCATAAAACAACACCCTTCCTTCCAGCCCAGCCATATCCAGTAATTCTTTAACCTGACTAATTCCTTGCTCTTTTTCATGCTCATTCCAAACCAAAACTTTTACTCACAGATCACATCAGCCTGCAGCAGTCAGCACCAGAACCTCATCTGCACGTCGGCTTGGATGAGCAACAGGAGGTCACAAGGACAGAAAGAGGTGCAAAGATGTCACAGGCAGAACACTACCCATGGTGAAGCTGCCTCCTCCTCCCACTGATCTTCTTCAGAGAAAAGTGCACCACAACCCTCTAGTGCTGTAACAAGTCCCACCTGGCTGCATCTATGCCATAAAAATAACACTTAAGGTCTGCACCCAAATCCAACACACAAACTCAACCATATGACCTCCAAAGCCCTGGGAAAAAAAAGTTAGGCAAGGCTCCCCCCACAAAGGCTGTGCTTCAAGATGCAATGACTTGGGGTGGCTGATGGGGAAAGGTGAGTTTCTCTGATCCCACTGAGCTCGATTTCTTCTTCGCCAACAGCATACCATGCCATGTTTGGAATAGTTTTATAGTCTAATAAACACATCTTGATTTTATTGACCTGTCTTTAATTCTTTCAGCATGCATCTAACTCAACAAGACGTCCTTTAAATACTTAAAGTTACAGCTTTAACACAATTAAAGGAAAGAGAGTCTTAAAATAAAAATTTTTATCAAGGGACAACCCAGTAAAACACCTTCTCTAAGATAGCTGTTCTCACTGAAATATGACCAATAGCTCCTGACTATTTCCATGACAAAAGCTGTTAGAAACTCTGTCTCAGGAAGAGTTCCTCCCCCCCAACTTTTTGGAGACCTTAATCAGACCATAATTGCAAACTTGATTTTTATTTTATTGCATTTAAAGACTACTGTGCTTTTTGATGGACTTCATAATGTTCCAAAAATAGCATAAATCCTTTCTAAGATGTGGGTTTAGGAATGTTATTGGGACTGGCAACTTATTTTTCAAATTATCATTCATGGATCTATTTTCAACACCCTCCTTCTCAGTCCATTAAGTGTATTTCTGCAGCCTTTACCCGCAAGCCACAGTAAAAGGTTGCGTCTGACCCCGTTCCAGAGTCACGATGCTTTCCTGATTCCA
Organism: Chrysolophus pictus; assembly: GCA_037305975.1. NCBI lineage: Eukaryota > Metazoa > Chordata > Aves > Galliformes > Phasianidae > Chrysolophus > Chrysolophus pictus. The sequence goes on along the minus strand of CM074582.1, from coordinate 3,194,420 downwards.
GTTAGCAACACAACCACAAACGTTTTTTTCTTTCTTTAAATTTCTGGAAATGCAAAAATGTGGTCTTTTCAATGTACTATAATTGCTGCTCTTCTTTTCTTCATCACGCACATTTATTCCAGTTAATACTGCATGCATTTCAGTGTACTCCGGCTTTTGCATTTCTTGATTCAAACCGTCCTTTGGGGGACCCATTCCCTACATTTTCTCTTTGATATTAAATACAATAGGGAGTAAGAAGATAACTCTCCTGGACCTGCTGAGAACCTTCAGAGATTTATGCTTTAAGCAATCACTTCATTCAAATTTATCAGGAGTCTATAGTGACAAAGATGTTACCTTAAGCTAACAAAACTCTAAGGTTAAGAGTTATTAATTGATTTCCTTGGCCCCCACAGATAAGCTACTACTCCAACTGGGTTTTGCTAGAAACTTGACAGAAGCTGAGATCAAGAGGCAGGCTGGTGGACTTAAAGGAAAGATACCTGCTGTAGTCAATGGAAGAGGTGAATAATTTACCAAACAGCCCAACACACAAAAACATCATCATGAACACATAAAAGTAGATTCTGTGCAATAATATGAGAGCCACCTCCACCCTTCTATCACCTTCTTTTCACAGTGAATTCACTAGGAAAACCTCCAAAGCACAAAAGAAAGATAATGCTCAAATACAGGAAGCTAGGACAGGTGGTACAGAAAAATGATGCAAAACCAATATTACAATATATAAGATCTTAATCTCTTATTTATGATTCTTCCATAAACTTTATTGTAAGTCATTATATACATCTCAAAGCATCTCGTCACAAAATGTCATTTACAATGTAACCATAGCAAAATAATTCTGCACAGAACAATTTGCAAAATATCACATCAGAGGTAATGTAGGAGTACGACATAATTGTAGCAATTTCACCATATTAATACTATACTGCTTAAACTTTGGGCCCTCAAGCAAAATAACTTTACACCCAGAATAGGTAGGCAAAAATACTATCTCTGTTTAAAACATTTTATCTCAGTTAGATCTGCAGGGAAGGGGGTATGAAATGCACAAATACACGTGATGCGACTGGTAGGATCTGCTAGGGCTTACAATGGAATTTAGTGAAGACTTTTACCTCCATAAGACTGAAAGCAGTCCTGAAAATAATTTATTTAATGAAGAAACAACAAGGAGAGCAAGGGGAAGATAAAAATAGCTGAGGACCGAATTTGCACTAAACGTAACATGAAAGTTTTCTTCTAGACTCGCAGAGATTTTTAAGCTGGTCTGTTGCAGGGACATTCATCTAACCAAATATGAGGCCCTATGGGAACTCTGAGGAGATTAAAAAGAAATAATGAAGGCATAATTGTGGGTTGGCTGGGAATAGTTCTTTCTCCTCCTCAGCATATGGAGAAGTGTGTCAGTCAGATGGTGCACACTGGAAGGTATAATACCTAGGGGGTTTGAGCGGCTGATGCTTCTTTATTTCTTCGTTTTGCTTTCAAATTTCTTTTCTCATCTGTTATTTTAAGAGATACCAGGGCTTGAGGTATTCTCTGTGGGTTTGTCTCGCTATGTTTTTTTTCTCTTTGGGGTGGGAAACTGGAGATTTACATTCATTTATACTTGAAAAAAATGTTTCACATCTAATTCTTATAGGTGAATTATACCTGCTCAGACAAATGGATCGGAAAATATGAAGTTACATATCTATTAATAGTTAACCTAATGTGCAGTTTTTTAAAAGGAATTTAAGAAAGCAAATGCAATACTGCAGACAGGCACTTTTGATAGACTCGTTTCAGCATCCTGCATCTATTAGTTCCTCTCTATAGCCTCTGCTGGGCATAAATAGTTTCTACTTTGTTTAAACTTCAACATTGAAACCGATTATTTTCCATCTGACAAACAAAACAGCTTCATTAAAGAATGTGGACAGAGAGATTAAAGTGGCAAGGTTTTTAAAGCCATCCTAATTGAGCCTCAGCATTCACGTGCTTCTACCCACCAGATTTGCATGCAGAAACATTTTCGAGCATATCTAAAATATTTGAAATCCAAAATCCCCTCCAAGAAGCAGTAATAAATTTGCAGATTTGTGGGACTGGAAGGGCAAATTCCCCCCAAATCAGCAGCCCATTGCAAGAGCAGGTTGCATCATTAGCAGTTTGCTCTTGAACCAGTTGGAATTACAGGACAGAATGTAAGAATCCTTCCTTGCCTGGTTTCAGGTGGGTACAGGTAAAACAGTCAACATTAAACTAATGCAAAGATGAAGGTAAAAATTCTGCCCGCACATAACAGGCTCAATTCAGCACAATTAGAAATACCAACCTGAAAGGTTGGAAGGAAGTTTAGGAGGAAGTTTTTCACACAGAGTGTGGTGACACACTGGAACAGGTTGCCCAAGGAGAATGGCCAGGGTGTGAAGGGACCTCCAGTATCAGGAATCTAAGGAGGCTGTGGATGCCCCATCCCTGCAAGCATTCAAGGCCAGGCTGGATGTGGCTCTGGGCAGCCTGGTCTGCTGGTTGGTGACCCTGCATGTAGCAGGGGGTTGGAACTTATCCTTCATTATCCTTTTCAACCCAGGCTATTCTATGAGTCCATGAAAACTTAACATGAAGGCCTGCATACTACCTTCAACAACAGCAGAGTGAAACACAGTTGCCTGTATAAACATTTATGTTGATAAAGATTAAGATCAACTGCAAATGCAGAGACTTAGAAGAGGTTGGGTAGAACCTACCTCAAATCATGCGAAACTGAAGGTAAAAAATGATCCCTATCTCCAGGCAGGCTACCCCAAAGTTCAGGCTTGGAGAAAAGCAGCCATTCAGTAGCACATTTTTAACCTGGTCACCTCACGCATTGCATCAATAAAGGAAAGAAAAAAAAAAAAAAAGGAAAAAAATCAAGAACAGAATTTCAGGCTGAAAATACCAACACTACTTTTGACCTAATGCTTCAGTATGAGCATGAAAGCCACTCTGCAATACCTATGGGAGGAAATTTAGGTAACTGGATTAAGATGATAGATGGGAAAAGATACAGCGGTATCGTGTGATACATCCACTGGCAGATACATATACAACTCCTTCTGTAGATGCAGTCACCAAGTGAGGTTACAAACCATATTGCATTCTACCCAGTTTGGAAGAAATGGGCTTTCAGCTGATAGGATCAAGTCCGACCCGACTTTCACACTGAATGGGCATTTAGCCTGAATCATAACCCAGTCCTGTGTGTGTAGGCTTTCCAAAAACATATTTGAGGCCACTTATGGTAATTAAGCAAAGCAACAAAGTTATTAATAATTGCTAGGAAAAAAATTAAGCTGGAACTAGTGGAGATTAAAAGAAGATGATGTATTAGACTGGAAAGAGCTAGTCTCCAGAAATTATTCTTTTTTTTTTTTTTTTTTAAGTTGAAATGGGTGAAAGTATTTTACAAAAGTTGTTTTTAATGAGACATTTTCTCTACATCGTATCAGGACAGAACTGTGAACTTTTTTTAATGGAATTACTTGACAAACTGATCAGTGCCATATCACTGCCTCCAGACACAGTTCTTTTAATGATGTCCAAACTACTTAACTATTAAAATGAAATTGTGAGCTAGCACAGTAGGAAGTAGATTGAGCAAGCTGAAGATCAAAGAAGATACCATCACAGTGGCCTTTGTGTGCTCACTGTAGGTTTGCTCTAACTGAAGGGTAAAGTAGGAGTGAATTGAATTATACTGGGATGGTTCTATACCAGAGCATTGAAAGCAACATAAAAGAAGGGTCAAATGAAACAGTATAAACCTACCTACCTTGGGCAAGATTAAAACCTATTCCATATTGCCATGAGACATTTTATCATTTCATGTAAATAGTGCAGGCATGCCTGCAAACACAGACCTCCGCAAGTTACTTTAATGTCATTTTGTACACATATTCCATGCAGGTTCATTACTCTCAGGCTGGGTATTTGCTACCTGTAGTCATGCCACAGTGCTTGCTTTGTGCAGCAATAATTCTGTCTGAGAATTATGGTAGGTTTGGGTGCTTTTTTTTTTTTTTTGGCTTTAAATTAGTCTACGTAAGGCAGCAAACAGCAATATGTTCTCTCTACCTTCATAGCTTGAATTGTTATAACTTATTATAACATCACAATACAACTTTTATTTGAGGGGGCCATAATCTATTTAGTGAATTGCTGAGAGAAAAGCATTCCTTCACAGGCTTTGCAACAAACCCCACACTAAGATCAGCAGATCTGTTGGACAAGTATAGTCTACATTACTGCATCCATACATAAATAGTGCAAACTTGCATTCCTAAGATGAAAACGATTCTGCATCTCACAGCCTCACAAGAATGGGTCAACAAAGGAGAGCAACAGCACTGACCAAGCTCTGCACTTGGGGATTGCTTTGGTCCTGAGCTGGTTCAGGAAAGGTTGAAAAAACATTTATTTTCCAAATTTCTCTTTTTGGCCCAGGGTATACTATAAGAAACTGAGCACTCATGCTCAAAGACCTTTAACTGCTATTGGAGAGAAGATTAAATAGTATGAAATACGCAGCATATCCACACAGCTTTGAGAAAATCAAACGCAAAATGCTACCCAATAGGTAACAACACAACATAACACCTCAGGAACGTAAAAGAAAGAATCAGACCAGGTTTTCATTAACATACAAAGAGTTAGATTTAAGTATTTTGCACATATGCATCCTAAAACATCACCAGAAATATTACTATTTTTTTGCAGTTTTTGCTAATTTTGAGCTTACACTATTTGGAATTATTTTAAGCTGCTGTAAGACTTGACTTGATCCTAGCAAAGCAGTGGCCAGACTGCAGGAGAATCTCTCAAAGTTGCAAGATGAAAACAGTTTATTATTTACCTTTGCATTTCCACAAGCACCCCTCCTATAAAAGTGCTTCACAGGAGACACGCACAGTGCAGATATGCAAACACACAGAGCTTGTGCTGCAATTTTAAGATTTATTTAAATGAAATGTAAATAAATTCCAAATATTAGGAAGAAGTTACAGGTGCTGAGGGAGAAGTTATTCGTATTTTATGGGATTCATTTTCCGCACAGTATGTGTAAGGAATTAGCTAGAAAACTTTCCATTATTACCCAGGGAAGTTGCCTAATTCTCCATGTGTTGTTAAGAAGATTTACCTATCTGTGTTGTTTTAATATTTAAAATATCAGAATTTGAGTTTGGGTAAGGGAAGGGAGTTAGCAGCTCAGTCAGCCCTGGCCAGGCTGGCACTCTGCAAAGGGTGAACCCAGGCAGATCCAACATCAGTGGGTGAAGCTGAGCCACTGTATGCTAAAGAATGCCCAGAACCAACCACTGCTGACAACACTGGTACCCTTCTCAACAGTTGTTTTTTCTTTTTTCTTTTTTTTTTTTTTTTTTTTGCATGTGGTCATTTTTCCAGACACGTATAATACAAACTTTCTACGTCTCATTTCATTTTGGCACATAGTCTCTGACAAACTGAAGAAATGAACTCATTTTACAGCCCTGATGAGTTTGTAGTGATTCATTTAGTTAGATCGCAAGCAGCAACTCTGATCTAAGATAACACAAGCTTGTGTGTCAAGGAGCCTTTGGATCTTTGGTGATGGAACAGAGCCCTGAGGCACACACACAATTTCTAAAGCTTCTGTATTTGCATCCACTTCATAAGCACAAATGAAGACAACTTTTAATATGCTTTTTTGTTGAAATTAAAAAAAAAAAAAAAAGATGGGGAAAAGAAACATTTTTGATAATTTTTGAGAACTAAGTCATGTAAGCATAGGCATCACAACAAAACGTCAGGGAGCAAATAAGGGTATCATGTTGCAAAGGAGAAAAGAAGCCAACAACTTTGAAGAGGGAGAGCCTCAGAAAAATGACTGAACAGATAACTTAAGAATAAACCAATCAAAACATTTAAAGAGCACCAATGACACTTGATTTGCTCATATTTCCTTCTACTTGTTATAATAAAACTACCATTTCGTTACATGATGGGGAATAGTATCTGTACACAGAGGGAAAGCAATCAGGGGTTCAAAGATTCAACGAAAAGATTTGACTTACAAAAATAGCTGTTTATAAAAGTTATTTCAGTCTCCACATTTATCTCATAAAAGGTTAAAAGTAAAGTGCTCAATATTATTCCTGTACTGTTTACATAGAAAGGAAAATGAGAAAGCAACATTAGACTGAAACAGAGAAGTAACTCAAAAAAAGCAAAAGGAAGGGCTGAGTGTACCTTTCAGTGTGATCTATACATATGAAAAGGTAAAACGACATATAACACAGGACACAATTGCATACAGTTGTAGTACAATTAATAAATACGGGGGAAAACTAAACATATCACAGAAACGTGAACTTCTTAATGAGGTGATGAGTTTGGGTGATAAAGGCAATTCAGTGTTTATGTAATCCACTAAACTGAGGCATCTGAGTTTCTTACACACAATGTCTCAATTAAGAAATCACAGTAAAGAAAAACCAGCCCAGCAAGCATTAAATGGATTAAAAACTGGCTGTGCCTTAAAATGCAGCTGTGAATGGGGTATTCTCATTAAACAGGTTTAGAGAAGCCTTGCCAGAGTGAGGCCTTGACTGTAAAATATCAATTCAAAATTAAAAAAAAAAAAGTTGTAATTACTATTTCATCAAATCTGAAAGTAATGGGATTGGAGAAAACAGGCATAAATCTGCTCAGACCAGGCAGTGTTGGTGATAGAAAAAGAAAAAAAAAACAACTATGAGCACGTCAGCCCACCATGCCATAACATCCAACTACCAGCATCCCAGACAAGATGAAGACTGGACATATGGTGACTTTAAAAGAAACGTTTAAGTAAGTTAACTTTTGTTAAAGACTACTGGACTTCTCAGCACAAAACCAGCAACACTGCACCTTTCTAACATATCTGCCACAAGTAAACCTAGTTGTTAGACTTGATGCAGAAATTAATTCAGAGAATAGCCTATGGCCTATAATATGTGAAAAAAACATCTTAAGATGTGTGGCTAAGATAGAGGTGATAAATTTGTCTTCCTTGATTTTAAAGGTAGCCTGGGCAGATAGCTACGCTAAATGCTTTTTCCAGGTGTCTGAAGTTACATGAAACAAATTCCATTTGAAATTATTATTCATATCCCCAAAGGTCTGAGGCAAACCAAGGAAAACAGATGATATTGAACTCCCAAATCTGAAGTTGAATAAAAAGATGGAGACTTCTTTTATTGAGTGAGATATTTTTTCATTACGGCATGTGATGGCTCCTTTCCTCTGTTAATACAGAAACTGGTGAATGGCTCCACCTATAACAAGTCCTTATTGAGCCACCTTCAAGCCAACAGATACTTCTGTGCACAGCATCGCTTGATCCAGCAACACCACTCCAAAATGCATGCCAGGAATTCATTTATTCTCTAAATCTATGCATTCCATAATGCAGAGCTGCATTACAACTTCAGCAAAAACCTTGGGCAGCACCATCACAGCTCTCTTAGTATCCTCCAGGTTTTGTCTTCAGGGAATAGGGAGAAAATGCATAAGTTTTTATTGCCTGCAGTCTGCCAGGAAATTACCAATACTCATTTTTCTACAGAATTTAATATTTTTTCGTTTGAACTCCACTGTCTCTTCTTTAATATTAATTACCAGTCTTGACTGCACATTAAATGAAGGTCTTCTGTGCTGAAGCATCTACATTTCTTCCAAGGTAGGCTCTTTCCCAAATGATAAAGCTTCTAATACTGGTTTCCTTAAACCCAACTTGATACCACTGGACAGCAATGCACAAATGGGGCATTTTTCCTTTCCTCATCTCATCTGGATTTTAGGGGGATATCTGCCCCCGAAGTAAATTCCAGTCTGCTTAACTGTGGAATTCTTATTTTCAGCACAACAGCATTTTGTTAAGGTTAAAAATCTGTCCTGACCTCTGTCTTTGCCCTGTTCCCACAGCTATTTCGCTCACCTGATTGCCTGCTTATGATATATCTTGGCTAAACCACTAACAGGAAAGAGGGATTAAACAAACCGCAACCTCAGGGACAGGAATGAGGATTTAAAATCCTGCAACTGGCTTAGGAATTCAAAATACATAGACCAGACTACCAGTTTCAAGTATACTCACAGTAATTTGCTTTATTAACATTGTACCTTCTTGTTGTGGTACCTTCTTGTAACCTAATCACTACAAACACTACTGCAGCAAAGACAAAGACAGACATGCAGATGCATGCTCAAGGTCATAATCTCTTCTTGACTACCACTGGCTTTCACTCATGATCAACCCAGCAATGCCAATTTCAGTAACACTTCCACACTCCTGTAAAGATCTGCTATCTTTTTCCCCTTAGCTCTGTCATATGCACACTAGGACTTGGTTCTGAAAAGCTGTGGTCTTATTCTTCCTCATCGCTTTTGATCTAGAATTTGTAATTGTTACAGCAACATCAGAAGGAAAAAAAAAATAATATCATGGTTGAATTAGACTGGCTTTTCATTTATCTTCCAGTATTTGTGCAGATAAGTGAACAGTGGCATCTGTCTGGTTTAAGTTAATTGTGGTGGTCCACTCATATACTCCAGATCTGTTCTGAAGTGCAAGATTGAGAAATATGAAGGAAATAAGTGCTGCGATTAAAGCAGGGGAAAAAAGGTCTTTTTCCACTCCCTAACCTATTCCCTATGACTTTTACTTGTTTTGCCGTGATTATGATCATGCAGATGATGAACTTTTTGGTGAAATGGTTACGTTGGTAACTTGCAGAACATTAACAACATTACCACAGCTTAAGAGAACTCAACAGACGCTATGGCAATGTAAATAATGCACTAACTATACTAATAGCAAGATTTAAACTACTATTAGAAGCTTGGTAATTTGCCAGTGGTAAGAAGTTCCTTTCTCCAATGTCAACGTATACTTCTGTCTTTGTACTGAAATTTCACTCAGACTTTCTTGAACTGGAAGTAAAGACAAGACAGATACTGCAACTCACACTTGTCCAACTCTATTTATCACAACTTGCAAGCCAGAGCTATGGCATACAGTGTATTTTTATAGAATCACAGAATGGCCTGGGTTGGTAGGGACCCCAAAGATCACAAAGTTCCAACCCCCCGCCGCAATATCCACATTTAATACAACACCAGTCTGCCTTCTTCAGCATAAACACCTCAGCAAAGCACGTTCCCCAAGGTAAAGGTAAAGATATCTCAAGTATTTCTCAACAAAATACACGAAGCATCACTTCTTCACTATTCCTTCATTATACTTAGTCCAACTCAAAGCCCAAGGGAATTATTTCCCAAAACCCTGACGGCCATAGAAGTAGAAATGTGATTTCACTCCAGAGTATGCCAGGGCAAAAGATATCCTACGTTGCTTATTGTTTTCATATTAATTTTAGAAATAAGCTCTTTTGCAGGGGTACACATCTTGAATTTGTCTTCACCACAAGATTTTTTTACTTTACAGATGTCTCACATGAATGAAAACAGACTTCTGAATTATTCAAATAACCTTAAAAAAATCTTCTTTGCAAAGATGCGGTGAAGATCTCTAAGTAAAGATCAAGCGAGATATGTTTTCCTTACAGGCATTTTCACAAGATCCTCCATTTACATGTAAAAAAAAGAAAATAATAATAATAAAAAACATTTTCAAATAAAACAAAGCTCCTATGAAATGAAACACATAACAGAATTAATGAGAGCAATCTTCTCTCTTCCTCTCTCACAGGCACACAAACTCTTTGCCTTTAGATTAAGAGAGCCCACACTTGCCACGTTCATCCCAAGCCACTCTTACCCAGCACTTACAGAGGATTTGGAAGCATCCACTTCACTGTCCTCCCAGCACAGAAGAGCCACTTGCACACCATGGTGGTGGGCAGCTTTCAAAACCAGCAATAGCACTATGCACCTGAAGAAGTGAGCTTTGCAGAAGGGCTGCCTGCACCTGAACTTCCAATTATTGAGAACATCTGAACCTGAATGTTAATGAGCTATATCAAAGACTGGTTAAGGCTCCCTTGACTTTGAACCTTGTGAAACATTTCCATCCTTCTTTTTAGGGAGAAAGATTATTTACAATCTACGCATTAGCTGCAGTTTAAGTTCCATGCAATTCCTTGCATGGCTGAAACGCCTTAATCAGCATCACCTAACAGCATTTGACTCCATGCTCACCAGCTGAGGCAATGAAGAAACCTCAGGAAAAGCCATGCACCCTACCTAAATTGCAGGTTGGTGCCCTTGCACCCTGCCATCTTCTGAGGTCTTATTGTCCCACAGCCTCTTTGCATGGCACGCAGTCCTACCCAACGTGGCAACATGTTATTGTTTCAAGGATAAAGACTGTTCAAGGCATCTGACAGTACACTTAAATTATTCATTTGCTCCTATTACTTATTCATTAGCTCTTGAAGTTATCTTGCTTCACTAAAGTACCTGGTTTCTAGTGCTCACAGAAAAAAAACACACCATTTCCTTTGTTTTAATTGAGATTTTGTGACTCTTGCAAGCAACTGATTGCATAGCACTAATAGCCCACAGTGAGTGTTGCCAAGCATTTGAACCTAACCCTCACTTCTGCACATGGGTAACCCTTTGGGATCCAGTACCTTCCTCCAGGCAAAGCCAAGCAGCAGAAGCTGTGCTGAAAGAGCAGAGAAGTTGTGCTTGTCAGTGCACAAAGCTGGAAATGACCAAACTTTACAGTTTCTTGAGTCCCACTCTCCAGAATAAAAGTGCATTTTATTGCATTTTTATTTTCCACGATTAAATGCTACTTCTGATATTTAACATCTTAGAGAAACAAAATAAAATGCTGGCTCCCCAGCTGCGAATGGAAATACTTCTGACCACAACTGCCTTCCACCACATCTCTGTTTTTCCCTATGAATAAACAACGTAAAAATGGCAATCACAGCCTTGTTCGTGTTAGAGGGGGAAGCACAAACACCAATCACTGTTTCTTCAAAGTGCTTACATGTTGAGATTTTCATTATGATCATACCTAGAACTGCTGTGTTATAACTGAGACCTTCTTATTTATGGAAGTGGGGCATAAGCTATGATGCCCTTCTGCAAAGAAGATCCCAATATCCCCTAGATAACTTTCAGAGGAGAGATAAGCTACATCATGGAGACAACCCTTCTACCCGATTTTGCAGATGCCACACCAAAAAGCCTTTTCTAACTACAGTGGTTTTTGCACTTTACGACTTAGCATTAACAAGCCTTAACTCACCAGTTCAGACATTTCTATCGCAGCTAAAAGTTGGCTTGTGATGAAGGATTCAGTCTAGGAATAATCTTTACCCACTTGAAGGAGGGAAAAAACAAACATCTTACTACCAGGCATTGTCATTATGGTGATATAAATTGCATTTTATCAGTTTCAGCTGTTTTTTTCCTGGCCTGTACATAAAAATCTCTTTTTTAACTGAAGTCCTTCAAGGTCTACTAGCCAAATTTTGCTATCAGATACACATGCAGCCCTATTAATGTTAATGAGATGGTTGAATTTAAGCAAGGGTAGAATTTGATCTTTACCCTGTTATGTTGTAGGCTGTCTGGATGTCTGTCTGTTTTAACTTAAAATCTATTTAGCAATTTTTTTCTTTTATAATGAGGAAGTCTTACAAAATCATATCACAAAATGCTGAAGGTATAATAGCAGCAGGTCAGAATCAGATCTCTCTGAAAGCAGCTGCTGCTGGGTGTTTCCTAGAAAGAACACAAAGCCTTGAAGTGAGCTATTATAAAATAGTTTGCCTAGAGAAAAATATTCCTGACCTGACTCTCTTCTGGCTTATGGTCTGAAGCAGGAGTTTTCCCATTCCTTGCAGACCTCTTTTTAAAGGCCCTTATAGTCAAATCTCTGAATGACAGTCAAATTTTGCAGCCACAAAGAGGCATATGCAATATGTGTTCAACACTTTCCACTAATACACAATTACTAGATATATTTACAAGCCATTTACTTTATTAAGATTGAATTCATTCTACGGTGGCTCAAAAGCAAACCTTCCTTTTCGGATCATCTCCCATTACAACACCAGCCACAGTTTTTTAATCATTTCTAATTTAAGAAAAATTAACACTCAATTAAAATGAGTTTGAACTCAATGAGAACTGCAGCGATAAGAACCTTTCTCTTTTCTCTTTCTCACTGCCTCTGCCTTTGTTTCACTCAGATGTTGAGTGTTCAGACCTCAGGAACTGTGGATGGTTTTAACTGGGTACCCCATTACTGGTTTTGGTGCAAATTTATTTGCCTGATTATTTTAACAGGCTTTTCCTTATTTAATTCACAACAGGCTGAGGAAGAGTCAAGATTAGATTAAAAAGCAGAATTGACTGTGATAATTCTGTAGTGTAGAGAAGAGGAGGCTCAGGAAGGATCTTGTCAGTGTCTATAAACACTCAAAGGGAGGTACAAAGAGGACACAGCCAGGCTCCTTCCGGGACAAGAGGCATTGGGCACAAACTGGAACACAGGAGGTTCCAGCTATACACTCAGAATACTGTACTGTGCAGCTGATGGAGCACCAACACAGGTTGCCCAATGAGGCTTTGGGTTCTCCTTCTTGGAGGTCTTCAAGAGCTGCATGGACCTGGTGTACACCTCCTCTGGGTGTCCCTACTTGAGAAGGCATTGGACCAGATGGATCCAGAGAGCCTTGCAGGCCTCAGCTGTTCCATGGCAATGTTTAATCTGTAGAAGTGTACAATAATAATTGTATAAAAATATATGTCACGTTTATGATACCTATCAATCTCAGCTGTTGCACAAATAGGACAGTATTAAAAAGTGCAGAAAGAAAATATAATAATAAAAACAATGAAGTCAAGGCAGATGAACTCTTATGCAAACATCAGCCTCTGCTTGTCTCCTTCACATCCCCTGGTGGGCTGTGGAGCAAGTTACCTGACTCTAAACACTCACGGGAGTCTGTGCCCATAATTTTCTAAATGGCAAACCTTAGCTCTTTCTTAGCCCCAGCTGGAGTGAACATGAACAGAAACATGTCCCAAACATCAACACAAGTGTCTTTGATAACATCCCCATGCTACAGCTTCTAATCTATTAGCTAAGATAGATACCAGTGTCCCCATGAGGGGGTTCTGTCAACTAACTAACATTTCTAAAGCACTCCGATATTTTAGAGATATACACTGCTGAATAACGAATGAAACAAATTAATAATGACATCTCCAGAGTCAGATTTGAAGAGCGTGCAACATGCTGAGCAGTGTGGATAAAATATAGGCAAAACAGTCTCCCGTTTTGTGCACTAGTTTGAAGAAAAACATTGCAGGATTGTGGGATTTCAGCAGAAAAAGCAAAGGCTAATTTAATTATATTACCCACCAGGTTGGAAGTATCTGATTTTGCAGCCTTCGTGTTTTCAATATAATTTTTGGTTTAATAAACAGGATCAGTGGTACACAAGGGGTCCTGGGAGCAGAAATATTTATGGGGTATGGTTTCCTCCTTTCTCCAGCATGAATTTCTCACTTTGCCACAGCTGAACTGATGATGCAGTTTTTTCCTCCCTAATTTGAGTCCACCTCATCTACACAACCGCTTGCTTTCATGAAACTCATAGGAAATTAATAACATCATGACCCTTACACTCACTAACTAAAATTGACCGACAATTTTGAAAGCTATCAGGGAAGGACAGAAGCCTACACAGACGCAGTTATATACATCTGGTTTCCTTAGGAACAGATTTACAAATCCTGATCGTGCGGCTTTGGAACTGCTTGGCATGTTCTCATTCCTCCCACCACTACGTCAGGTCCTTCTCCCTCCTGCAACAGCCCCTTAGGCATATATTTGATACCTCTTCTCCCAGCCAATTCATTTTGGCTTCACTTGGCCCAAATCTTTGTCCTTCCTTCCACTGCTCCTGTCCTTTGTCTGGATGCTCAGTGTCCCAAAAGTCACAATACTCCCTTCAACACCACAACTCCATCTGGTGCCACTTCTGATATCAAATGGGAAGGAAAGGTACATGGGTTGAAGACACCAGCACACCCTCTAACTGCTTGCTCCTGTTTAGCTTTCTGGAGAAATGGAGAGCAAATTTTAACACCTTGAGCTGTTCTAAAGTTGTGTTAGACACTGTGTTTTGAGATACCACTGCAGTAAAGCTAAGCCATCCATAAGCAGAAGGTATGTATGTTGTTGTTTTATAACTCTGTGGTCAAAACTGCAGACCCATAACATCACATCTTGAGGATACTAAACCTGAGTTTCTATATGCCAAAACAAAGAAGGAAACTTGGCTTTGGTCTATGGGCATAAACAATGTCATGTCTTCATTTCTTGGAAGTAAACAGTATAAGCCATGATACAGCCGCTACCAAAAGGAGTATGTCAAACAAGCTCCACAGTAACTTTGTTTTTCAGTTTGCAAATATGTGAGAGGTGAACTCAACATAAATCTGAGAGAAGGTTGATGATTGCAAGCATGCTCTCTAGAGCCTTTGGGAAAAGCAAACGAAACAAAGTTCAGAGTTAGATTTTATATATATATCTGTGTGTGTATATATATGTCATATATATAAACACAGACCAAAAGAATTTATTCAATGACTGCTAAAAGAAGCTTGAATTTTACTATATTTTGATACACGAGTTGCAAAAACTTCCCGGTTACTGCTTCCCCAGAGCACATGCCTTCTGTACAGCAATCAGGTTGGTTGCATCAAACGTGAGTTCCTGATTCTGGTCACAGCTTAAGAAACTGGAAGAGTTACAAAAGTTTTTTAACATATTGCCACAGCATGCTCTCCATCCAACAGCAAATAAGGGACGTGTGAGCACAGAGATCCAGTATAACACTGGGACAACCCATACCAGGTTGGAGCATGCAGGCACGCATTAACAAGGATAAAGAAGATCTCTGTGATCTTCAACCCAACTCATTGGTAGAAAATAAAGTCAAATACTAAAAAGCCTTCAGAAGTGAACATGGTGCTTGCCTCTGATCAGTATTTAGCCGGCGTATCCGTGCTACTGTGAATCATCTATATGTCAAAATGCACAGCTTGAACAGGGCAGAAGTTATCATGCCATCAGATGCTCCTCACATTTATATTCATTTTAGCAAATCCAGGATTGGCCACAGACTCCTTACATGTTTTATGATTTACCAGAATCTGCTTTAGTCTAGGAGACCTAATTCTTCAATTACGCATATCACCCATCTTTCTGGCAGCCCAATTTACATCTCAAACTGGAATAATTTTGCATACTTTTCATTTTAGCATTCTGACATCTTAAAAAAAAAAAAAAAAAAAAAAAAAGCGCCTTAATTCCGTGGAGTAAATTATTATCAACCTTGGAAAAAAGTCCTGGAAGTTATTAATGCCCTCTTTATGCACAGTTGTCTGCACAGTTTTGGTGCCTTTCTCCTCTCAGCCTCTATGGAGCAATGTATTAGCAAGAGTGTTGTAGAACATATGAAATTCAAACAGGACCAACATGGCAAGGTTTATACGAATGTTTAACACATGACAAGTAACTTGAGCATGTTCCCAAGAGAATCGTGCAACCTTTATTTACTCTTGGAATTTTTTCCAAATACAAGTTTCTAATCTTTCTGTATTCAAGCAATGTGTCTTTTACTGTTCAGCTCATTTGCTGAACTGACACACATCAGTGCTAAGACAACCTAAAAAGCTCAAGGAAAACAAAAATGCACTGTTAAACAGGGATTTTGGACTATACCTCTGCTTCTGATTTTCTGTATTTTTGATTTCACAGGAAGAGGGTCTTTATTTATTTATTTATTTATTTCCTGAACATATATAACATAAATACTGATAGCGTTACTGAGATATTCCTCTAAAACCTCAGTGAAGTCTTGTTTATTCCTTGTTAATACTGTCTGAGATGAATGCACTGGAAGCACTTAACTGACAACAGCAACAAAGTTCTGGTGTACTCAAGCTGAAATAAAACACAGAGGTTGTCAATATACAAGACAGCACATTTTCAGCATTTTTGAAGGTGTTTGGGTTTTGAAGCATTTTAAAAGAAAGCCCCTTTTTCTCTTCCAGAGGAAAAAAATCCCACGGGAACCAGGAGATCTGACTTCTGGCTGGGCCTTGCCAGAGCAAGACCCCCCTCACCCCATCTGCAGCCATCCTTGCCCAAAAGGGTGTCTATGTAGAGATGGGCTGGGATTCCAGCACTGGCATACTGAATGCCCTATATGCCTTTCTGCTTTTATGGAGGAAAAGGCACTGAAAGGGTCAGATAACCCACCCTGGTAGGATAATTCCTGCATCACCCACATCTATGCATCAACGCTGAAGCCCAGTCATGCCGCTGCTGCAATGGGATCCAGTGCAGCCAGGATGTCGCCATCCCTTCCCTCTGCCCTTGCTCTCCCAGAGATTGTGTGTGTTAAAGATAAAAAGTCTTTCTCAATACTAGGATTTCCTCCTTATGCAAATGTTCCCTGCTGTGCTAGTAGCTGCCTGCATGGCCTCCATGCGTGCGGTGATGGGCACTGAAATCTCCCAAAGCCCCAAGAGAAGTTCCCGGACATTGCAGTGTGTAGAGTAAGCACTGCATCTCTAATCCTTGGATTACTGGCACAGGCAGATCTGAAACATCCCCAGTGACTGCAAAGTTTTTAGGGGTGGATTTTATCATGATAATCAGTGATTTTAGAGGGAATAAATCTATCCTGCAGCTCGGTATAAAGCATCCCAAGAAATAAGTCAGGGAGACCGTCAGCAGTGAAGAGTGCTACATTTCATGTTCTGTCACAGAAACGCTTTCTGGCTGAGGTCTAATATTAATCTATTTTGTCCCTGACATCCAGTAAAACTAAAGCACAGCGAATGCTTTTAAAACATCCATATTCAATAGGAGATGCAATAAAGTATTCGGAACCGTTGGTATGAAGAAGGTTCGCACACACACAAATATCTTTGAAACTCCAGTTAATCAAGGTGTCAAAGTAACTAAAGCAGTTTTACAGATTTTATTGAAAATAAATCACTTTATTATATACTGAAATATATATTATTGTTTCCCCATAGACTTTTACTACCCAGTTGCCTGCATTTATTTTTTAAATAGAGTATCTCCTGCCCTCTTTAGTCCAGTTTTTATAACTACATTTACAAAGGAAATTTAGCATTACAACAGCTCTTTAGTCTGCCTTCTCCTATTGCCCTATGCAAATAGCCCATTATTAGCCATTTTCTGGCAGAAATTGTTGAGGGGAAACAGAAGAGGAAATGATATAATGGCTCAAGAGCCGCGGATTTCCTCTCTGCCCAGCTGTTTGTGGGATGACCTTACGGCCAACGCGGGAGCTGCGAGGTGGCATTGAACCTCCGAAGATTTACGCTTTTGTCTTCCCATTTTTCAGGCTGAAGCTCCCATGCAGGGACACATAAAACTTCACGGAACTCATTCTGGGGAAGGTTTCAATGACTGAAAGGAAATATTCGATTCGATCTAATGGACATCCTAATAGGTATTTATAGACTTCACAGAGAAACTTTTCGATGGCCGTTTTTCAACTCCTGTTATTGAGGAGCTGCTTTAAGCACCAGATCTGGCTCAGATCTAAAACAGCCAGCGTGTCGTTAGGCAGTGCATTTCTTCAGAATGCAATATTTCAGGAAGACTTCTATTATTTCACTCACTGCATAATTGTGTTGTGCTTTCTTTTTCCCCCCACAGCACTCACTTTGTAACAGTTTAGTATTATAAATGCACAAATTATCACTTTTCTCTAAAGACTTCTGCATCTACGTGATTCTATTATTATTATTAAATATTTCTTCTTAGAGAATATCTAATACAACCTGTATACATAAAGTACATAAAGAAAAAACAATACATAAAGAAAAATACAACAGTTTCAGCATTTGGAATTGCTTTCCAAATGGACATATTTCATGCTGATAACACAAATTCAGCTGCTCTATTTATTTTGGGGGACTGTTTTTATTTGGTTTTTGTTGTTGTTGTTGCTTTTACATTAAAAATAATTTAAAATTGATGCATTGTATCTAAACTGGATATTAAATATGAAAATAAAATTAGTCCAGCATTTTTACACATTTGACCAGTGGACAATCATTATGAATGCAATATAGTGGTGTAAACTGCTGTCTTGCACAAATATTACTACTTAGCTACTAAAGCCCAAGCCTCTTTATCTAACTAAGCATGAAGCCATTTCTCACTCTCCAGCCATGAGATTCATGACACTTGGTGGTCAGCAGGGTGGAGAGGACTCACTCAGGGTCTCTGTCTGTGCTGTACGCTGTAAGGTGGTCTCCAGTGCAGATGCAGGTGAGCACAGGGGTTCACCTTCAGCATTTACCTCCTGAATTCAGAGCCTCTGAAACCAGTATTCAAGTCTACTCCTGGATTTTTTAGGTTACATGTCACATTTTAACACTTCATAGATCTTTACTCATGTAAAACCCAGTGAATTTTAATAGTAAACTCTACTACAATTATAGCAAAGAGTGTAATCTTCAGCTCTTAACTTCCAAGCCGTGCTCCTGAGTGGGAGAACTATTTGAACTATTGATTCATCATTTGTCACCCAGAGGCTTCCAGGTAACTTCTCACGTACAAAATGATCGTACCACATTTCTATGTAATGTCCCCATTTTCCTCCCAGCCAACCAGTTCTGATAGCAAGCAGCTCATCAGATTCAAAGCCAGTGTCCAGCTTTTGTATTACTGTGCAGCAGCAAAGTGTGAGTGTGCCTTCCACACTTTAAAAACTGACTGTAATCACAGTCTAATTAGTATTCTGTTTTACTAGTGGGAAAACTGAGAGAAATGCACAGTCATGGTATTAGATATTAAGCCAAAAGATGCCTTGAGAATCCACCCATTCATCTGCTTTTCTATCTTTTTTTTATATCAACATCTTGTCCCTTGAAATACAGTCGTCACTAAATCAAAAACACCTTTCCACATCATTACAGACTTGCTTAGTTTAAGTAAGAGCTCAGCACAGATTTTCAAATCTCTGCTATGTTTTCAAACCACCAGGGAGGGCTAGTTCTTCCTGCTCAGACAACTACCAAATTGTTGCCAGTGTGAGGGTTCCCTGTATCAATCTCATTATTATTGAGTAGTCTAAATCACCTATGGGTCTCATTACCATCACTTTGAAAAGAGGACTTACAAGGCAGCACCCACACTTTACTTAAAATTTATCACAACACATCTGGCAACCCATATTTAATGATAAAGGCTGCTTTGGTTTATTCAAAATATAAAGGAAACAGAACTCTAAACGCCTAAGAAATCTGGATTATTTTTTGTTGTTGTTGTCTTTTTTTTATTATTATTATTCTTTATTTACTTTGAAAGATAACGGGGACATCACTGTCAGTCCTCTGTTTTCATCAAGGCACTCTTGGGGTTATCGGGTGATTCGTGTCGTGAAAGAAAGCTAAGTCAAATCACAGAAGATGATGTCCTTATTGAAAAGTTAATTAGTCACTGAAAATGCATGAGCATTAAGAAATAAAGGCAGTTTTAGCAGGAGTTTCTCTTTGCAACTGCTTCGTTTTCATTCTCTTCATCCTGTGCAAATATCAATTAATTACATTTCCAGCCATAGCAATAGCCTTAAGTAGGTAAGAAAAAAAAAAAAAAATCTAAATAAAAAGTATAAAAATTCTCTTGCTCGTTTTTGGAAAAAGATACTGTCAAGATTTGTTTCTAAATTGCAGTAAGCACAAAAGTGAACATTCCTCACTGCCCATTTCTCATAAGTAGATCGCTGCAGAATATTTTATGGTTGGTTTGATATTTTTAAAGGAAAATATTTTTACTAACAATATAGAAATAAAATAACTGCTGTCACCATCTTCCTCTGAGAAAACAACACAAACTGTTATATTTTGTTTTGACTGAGAAAGAAGTGGTATTTTTCACCCAAAGCACTGTAGCTATTCATTTTATTATTGTTTTTTCCTCCTCTGTATACCATTCTGCTGCATCTTGGAAATGAACTTAATAGGAAGTGTTGCTTTTCTGCAACTTCAAGCAGTGGCAGAGAATTATCAAACAACGATGTCAGAACAGAACACAGAAGACAAAGCTTGCAACACTTCACAAGCTCAGATGGCAATTGCTCCAGATAACCATATAGTCTTAGGTATTTTCATTTTCTGTCCCTCATTAATTCCTCTTACTACTGAAATGGTATCGAGTGTGAATTCTTTCTAAAATAGGAGATAAAATCATCCAGCTTTTTAGGCTCAAATCTGCTGTATTTCAGCTGTGCAAATCAGGAAGTCATAAAAACACAAAGATGATCTCTATCAACATTTTCAATTGTTGCCATTTATCACAGTATTTAAATGCCACTTTACGTTTTTTCACTTGCTGAGAAGGAAGGAACGGCACATTTTCTACACATCTCACAGCAAATGATGCAACGCAGCTTCACATCAGGCTCTTCTACCTGAAGCAAAGTATTTGCTCAGTCGCTGCACCCCATAATGACCCAGGATGCTCTCACCACCAAGAAGCAAGCGCCAGAACCAGTTTTGAACAGAATGCACAGTCTAGGAATGTTTTGTGGAACAAGGGGCTTGTCTGTTTCAGAAATGTGTTTGCCTAAAATGCTAGATGTCGCTTTACAGATGCAAACATTTCATTAGCAAACCATTTATATATCTTTATATTTATATATAGCCCTACAACACTACCTAACAGCTCATAAATGTGGGTCTTGTAATACAAACAGCTATAAATACAGAACGCATGCTATATATGTATGTATATTAATATTTGTAATAGAAATCATATCTTTATATCTTCCAAAGGCACCCTTTGTAGCTTTCCTGCCTTTTAAATTCAGCTATTCTTGAATCCAGTTTGTCTTTGAAATACGCCAGGATAATGCATTATTGAAGTACTGTACTGCTTCCTTTCCGAGCTTGTACATAAAATCAGTCACGTCCAACAGATTTCCATTTTCCTCAGTTCTTTTTCATAATTATTCCTCACTTCTATCCCAGCGCTGTCCTCAAGAGCTCTCTGGTTTCACCACTAAAATTAACCGCGCACTACAGGTTATGCCTCCGAGGGCCTTGCCATCAAGAGAAACCCAAGGTAAAGAAAGGAAGCAAAATAAAACCCTCTGCTCTTTTCTGCAATTGATATGACTAATACATGAACCTGACTGCGAAATTCGAAGCTGGACAGAGGAGCTGGATTTGAAGGAAAGTTTCCAGTTTAACCGGATGAGTCAGAAACGCTTGGCTCCTTCCTTAATGTCTGTGTTCTGAAAGCCATGGGGGACAGCCTATCAGGGATTTGAAATCTGTCTTAAAACTTCTGGTTGAAATTAGTGTTGTTTCGTTCAAGCAAGAGTTAAGTCTAACAAGCAGGAAAAAAAAAAAGAAATTAACTAAAGTAAGGCCCTTGTGATACAATGACACTTGCTCTGTGCTCTTACAGAGAAAAACACGATGATAAAACACCACAAAGAGGAGTGTTATGAATTTTATTAATGACTAGAAGACAGTGTGCAAAACATCAAAGGTCTGTGGAAAAGATTAATGACCCCGTGTGAGACTGTTTAATTACCTCCAGCTAATTAGATTCTTGACCAAATTTTTAATATCTGCATTCCTTCTAAAGCCTAATTGAGATTCCACATTATTTATCAATCTTTCAAAAAGCCCTTAGTGTGCTGCTTTTTTTAGTTGTTTTTTTTTTTTTTTTTCCCTTTGCACTTTGACTCCATTTATGGTCAATTATTAAATAAATAGCAAAGTAACTGTTCTCTACAAACTGTATACGCGGAACACTTTATGCCTGTTTATTTTGACTAGGAGACTATCATTGGCATCTTTTATACATAATGAAGCACTCCAACTAATAAACTGACTTACTTCACTGTAAACAGTGTTGATAATATTTTTGTTATCTGGGCTGTGCTCAGGAACTCCTCATGTGGTTTCTGTAAATTAGCCTTTGCTATTGTCAGTTAATCCCTATGTCAGTTTACCTCGGTCCGGTCCCAGGGCCTGAGTGGAGTGTTATCATGCAGGCCGAAGAAGACAGCCCTCACCATGTGATTATCTTCAGCCGTTCATTTAGAAGTACTTCGGTACAACAAACGCCTGTTATTAAACTTGCCTTTACAGAAGGAGATTGATGTCGGAAGGCGAGGAACACATGCAACAATCACCACTTTTTAATACCCTCTTAGATCTCCATCGACCCCCATGACGACGCCAGCACAAAAAGAGAGCCCAGTGTACAGAGCACGTCCAATCCTGAACTTGTGTTATGGCAAACAACAGCAGCTTTACCATTTCAGTTTGCAGTATAGGAAGTGGAGAGAAGTCAAGCAGTTCAAGATACGTGATGGTGAAGCCGTTTTTGTGTAAAGTTTGATCAACAAAGTACTGCTGAGTTCAGAGGGGGCAAGAGACCCGCAGTCCCATTCTTTGTTTAAGCTATAGCACAATGCATTTGTTTTAAAATCTTGTCGTCATTTTTAATAGAAGCAAGAAAAATCAAGTGTGCGAATGTTAAATCGTGTATTTATAGCGTGTGTATGTAAAACAGAGCGCTGGGAAACAGACTTTGTAATTCCATGTAGTTTTTCTTCAATTATCCACTAGAGTTCAGACAATAAAAATCATAGCACGTATGCAGGAATACATGGGAGAGCTTAAAAAAGAAAGCAAAAAACACATATTCTCTATTAAATTTCTATAAGTTGCTGATTTTTTTTTTTTTTTTTTTTTTTGGTATAAAACACTACTAGCTGAACCTCTACTAACAACACACAGGACCTTTCTCTAAGGTAGATATGAGTGTCTATATTTACAGATAGACATAGAAAAATTCTCCTGTATGATAACACGTAATCATAATCAAGAGGGAAAACGGCCTTGACAAAGAGATTACTTTTTTACTGTTACATTTGCAAACTTGTGTGCAGTGTCAAAACACATCCTTTGATAATACAAAAAGTGTATGGCAAAACAGCAAACAATGTAAATTGATACCAGAGTATGGTGAACCTAGCATTAAGGGGGACATCACACTAGATGCTTATTTTCTTGGGAGAGATGATAGGAAGTTTTAGTTCCTTGCTAAATCACTCAGAGGAATACCAGAGAGCATCCAAATATTAGATATCTAAATATATACGTATCCAGATATTCTGTCTACCAGTCGGTGTGGAATGTTTCAGGATCACTAAAGATGTCATCCTTGTAGAAACTGATAGTAATAAAACACTTTGCATTGTATCAGAGCACTGTAATTGTGGGTCATGTTTATGATCTAGACATAGAATTAGAAGATAAAGAATTTTTGTGCTAGATAAAGAATTAGAAAACACAGAGCGTGCACATTTTGCACGTCAGGGTACTTTCAATGGTTTCGCATGGGAATGGAGCTGAGCTATCCTACCTCACCTGTAGCTCCCCTTATTTCTGCTGCCCAACCCTCTGGTTCAGCAGGGCCACTGGTTTCTCTCTCACACTTGCTTGGTGCCATTTATATCCAACTGATTACACTGGTCCTAACTGCCTCACACTGCTCCTCAGTTTCTAGAGGACCAGGATGGATATTGTTACTACAGCAACTGATCTGCTCACATGAGTTGGTGACAGGATGAATTCAGATAGCCACTTGGTTTAATCAGATGCAACACAGAAATGATATAGATGAAGGATTCAGGTCTGGGATTAGAACTCCCACTAGTGCAGGGAGATGATCCTTTGGACCCATGGGCATCTCCAGCTACAGTGTAGGATCCTCCAGGGAACACTCACATTTTCACACCAGGTTCTGAAACGCAGAGCAATTCTACCTCTGCCAATAATCCATTTCTTTCCCACTCTACCGGGGCTGATAACGGTAAATATATCCGTATCTACATATAATGGAAAGGAAGCAAAACTTTGGCCAGCCTGACACAGTAGGAAGAGCACCTATGATTCTGGACAGTGGTGTAGCACTCAGAAAACACGGTGCTGGGGTGCAGGGAGGCAGCACTAGCATCAACTTAGTTCAGAAAAGAATTCATTAGCCCAGTCTCACCCTGTGGCCCTTGAGAACCTCAGGAACAAGCTTGTCTCCTTCTGCATCACCCTGCTCCTTCACCTGGGCTGGTTTGGAGCATTTCAAAAGAACCTGCTTTGCCCTAATCTGTTACAGCAATGTTTGCTTTCACACTGATGTGTTCCGGTATATTCAGAGTTCTTTCATAATTTTACATCTTTGTACACCGAGCCTATCCAAAACCAAGATCACTTCTAACTTAAAGTGCTCCTAAAAATTTGAAGTGCTCTATTAATTTTAAATTGCTCTACATCATGTCTGCTTAGAATCCCAACTGCTTTTTCACACAAAAAATATTAAACTATAAAACGCACATCTGCAACATAACAGCCACCCAGCTTTTTTGGTTTGATTTCTAACATCAAATTTGTCTCCTTTTTCTTTATCTTTCAAAGAAAAGAAGTGCTCATGGAAAAATAATAGAACAACTCATCACACATTTTACAGCAAGCCTCCCTCTATCGAAAACCTTTTAGGTATGTCACAGGACCAAATGTATTTTATGACTACCAATTGGTAGCATGTAGCCCAACCCATTAACCCACTGACCTCAATAAATTATCATTTCCTACAAGAGTGGTACTGCTGGAAGATTGACACACCACCAAACCCGCGCTGCGGGTTAACAATACTCCCCAGGATTTGTACAGGAAGACTTCTGATCTGAGACTTCTCTCTGGCCTGCAGTTCTTTCAAAAAATGCAAACAAAATATGTTTTTAAGGGCTTGGGTGTTTTTAGAAATCCGACTTGCTCCTGAATGACGAGAGAAAATGGCATTGCTTCCAGCTGAGCCCCTGTTACATTAGCAGCAGAACAAAGCCCCTGTGCACGGCCAGCCCGGACTCCCACCCCACGGTGGACCTCTGCCAAGGCAAACCCTCAGCACAGCCCCACACGCTGCTCTCCTGCTGGAGGTCACGCAGAGCCATCCCTCTGCTTCCCTTTGCCCACACCAGCGCTTCAGCAGAGCGATGCTCCCTCCTGGCCCCTCGAGGTCTGTGCAACCCGGTGCTGCCCAGCGACTGCTGGCTATGTGCTACCACCTCCCTCCTCTCTCTGATGATTTTTAACGGATGTTGTTACAAGGAACTTGTTGAGTGAAAGATAACAAACTCTATTTACTGAAAAGACAGGACTGACTCTATATAGTGGTGTATTTTGGCAGCCAGGCTGATTTTGGGGAAAGGCCTATCATTTCTTCCACTTACATGGTAACTCAGGAACTAACAAGTGGCCTCGCTGTCACTCTTCTTGTGCTACTGTATGTGAAGTACAAGAGATCCATCTATCAATGGGTCACTGCTCCTTTAGTTGGTAACCATAAATATACACAAATACAAAACAAAACCCCATACTGCGTAGCCCACGTATCAAGCACAGGTCCATACATATGCTACTTTGCCATACAGATATAAGCCATCTGAGTGATGTAATGGAGAAATAACCCTTCCTGGCTACCCGTGCTTTATCACAGGGATAACTTGGAAGGTGCTGGTTATTTACACCCAGCCTATCACAGTAAGCTGCTCTTGGGATATTTCCCAAGTAGTTTTTTTTTACTTTAAATTCGAGGTTGGTCTTTACATACACTTCACCCTTCAGTGCATCTCTGTTACCAGCTCCTGAGGATGTAGCTTTTTGGTCCAGCGGGGCAGATCACCTATCAAACATTACATGGCACATTTCTAGCCAGCAAAGGAGTCATTCCTATACCCTGACCAAATTCCAGTTTCTTTTCTGATCCAATTGGATCTCCTGTTCTTCCTTTTTGAATTTTGCACAGAATGGAGATAAAATAATCACAGTCTCATCTGTATGCTTTTCTGCCAGAGAGCAGCATCAGTTTGTTACTGACGCAAAAAAGAGTCGTACCTTGGAAAAGCATGTGCTATTTTTTGTACCTGTTGGGAAAGGCATGGGAACATAAGCCTTGGGATTGCTCCTTCGGTTAGCAGAAGAAATGCAACATTCTCATGGAGCCATCTTTGCTATAAAGTTCTGCATCATTAATGCAATTTTGCCGCTCTGCAGCTCTTTATCAGGAAGGCTTGAACCCAAATTTCCACATTTCCCAGCTACAAGATACTTAAAACTGGCTTTGGCTGCCTCATCAAAACACCCATCTCTACCCCATCCCTGGGAAAGCCTTATGCCAACTTCAGTACTCTCACTCACAGCCCAAACAGTTGAAGTCTCCTGTGCCAACCAGGAGCCCAATAAAGTATTTGCTGGATGCAAAACATGGTTTTCCTGGGATTTGTTAAGCAGTTTCCTAATAAAGGGCAATGCACATTCAGCCTTCATAGTAACTCAGATGTGACACAAATAATTCAGCAAATAATTACAGTGACTTTTTGCTCGCCTCAAATTTAAACAGAGGTTAAGCTGCCCTTTAGAAAAGTAAATATTTTCTGTAGTCAAATAAGTGTAGACACCTTTAGCAACAGGGATGTAGCACCAAACTAAGCTAACCTGAAAACTGTTACAAGAGGATAATACCAAAGCTCAGCAGGAGCAAAGCCCATCCTGGCATCGCAGTGGGTCTCTTACCTTGCAGAACTCCCAGGCTGATCCCCATATGGTTTCCAAGAACTGTTGCTTGAAATTTCTGTCCGACCGCTGCAGATAGGAGAGAGAAATATTAAAAATAAGAAAGTGCATAATCTCCTTGCCCCCTTAAATCTGGTAAACAATTTATATTTGATTTCATACAACAGAACGAATCCACGGACCTTTAAGTAATTAAGAAACAGACACTGAAGCTTAAAAAATAAACTGAAGGGAAAATCTCACATAGTGGCCAGGAAGTGGCTCATAGGTTTTATTTAGTTCTCATAGCCCAAGGTTTAGCTGTTAGCCAGATAAGAGCCAGGTGTGTTTTACACATCTAATTTGTTTAGTCTGAAGCTAATTCAAACAGGGCTCTTTAACTGCAAGTCTGCACATGACTTTCCAAACCTAAATCCGGGATCAATGTGTGTCATATATATTGAGGGTCTCCAACTGAGGTGGAGCACCTTTGGGAAAGGAAATTCTCCTTTTTTTTTCTGGTGCTCTTGGTTTGTTTAATTTTTTGGGGGGTGGGTTTTTATGTAAGCTATGCTGGCCCTGAACATAACAACGCTGGAAAACACAGAAGATGTAATGTCTGTCATTACCATTACAGTGTTGACTAACGTGACTTTCAGACTCAGTACAACACTTCCAAATCCTATCAGTATAAATAGCATTCAACTTTAACTGTACTTTCATTCCCACATGTATTAATCATGTGCTTCTCTGTTTGATCCAGTAAAAAAGATAGTCAATGAATTTACCCCCTGTAACTTATTCATGAACAAGTTGTGCCCCTGAATTTTAACATGCTACGCCTTCAACTATTAGCTGTATATCTGCTTTATGTGATGCTCCTACATAAGCTGGCAGTCCATCAATTTAGTGTCCATACATTTCTTTGAAAGCTATATTATAATTAGAGCTTAGGTTAATACTATTCATTAACCATAAAACAGACATAAAATAATTATAACTCATTTAGCGAAATTAGAAAAAGAGCAATTATTAGGCTCCCATTGTGAGGCTTTGCTGTGAGGAACAGATAATCTATCTGCAAAATGTACTTTAAGAACACCATTTTGAAAGAAATAAACTAGATAAATTACTGTTTTGTTTTGGTTTAAGAAAACTTGGCCCAATAAATACAAGTTCAACAACCATAAAGGATGTATGCGAGGGAAGTGAAAGTTCTACTGCAAGAGGGGAGAAAAATATTTATGTGATGCTTTCCTGACATTACCTCTCAGGATGTTGTGAAGCTCAATTTGTTGATATTCACAAGGCATTAAACACTGCAGCGACGCAGACGTGGGCCTATAAACTGTTGCAATTAAACATGAGGACGTGCACGCTTTTGTCGGGAGGGAGTGGACTCATTGATGCTCGGCACGTTTGGGTACAGGGTTTTTGATAGCTTTATTGAAGATTTTATATATCAGGAAATCTGCCTTTGAGATTGCCCCGTTCTCCAAGCTCCTGGTACGCTGAGATATCCAGTTATATGGGAAGAAATGACTTTTTGCTATGAATACACCTTCCTGGCAGAAAGACAGCTTAGTGCTGCAGCAAGCTGACTGTTGGCACGTTTTCTCTCCTTCAGTAGGAAAACAGTACAGCCATCTTCCTACAGAATCGCTAATGAAAAATAATTACTCTTCCTGATGGACTCTCATCCGTTTACTATCCACAAGCATGCGAATCCCACCATATCTGTACTGCCAAATCTCAGAAGGACAGCAACTTTCTTGAGATAAGAGGCTTTTTGGTTTTTATCCCCCCCAAAATACAGCACTTTGGCTCATCTGAATCGTTATGTTGTTTTCCAGTCTTTGGTTTTATTGATCTTTCATTTTTGGACACTTTTATTAATAGAAATCACACATTGGTTCATCTATGCCACTCATAAGGAATTCTGACTTTCTTTGCTTCGGAAGAGCACCATGAAAAGCAAACTTTTTTGGCAGTGCTTCCTATGAGAGGAAAGGGAAGACCTCAGAGAAGAGGGACCCAGTGCCCAGGAACCAGTCAGAGCTCAGGCACAGGGGAACAAATGGGTGCATCAGACAACCCCTGAAACACATTGGTGCTATGAGACAACTAAGAAATACAGAGCGTAGGAAGTCTACTACTGCTCAATGCTAGTATCAAAAAGCATAATGAATTAAACACCAAATAGCTTTAAAAGTAAGCTTTAAAAGTGGTAATTTATTCAAAGCGGTACTGTGCTGAAATTTTTCATTGCTCTCAGGATCCTTTTAGGATCAGCATGTTTAAGATGCATATTTTCAGCCTTATCTCTTTAATCAAGAGAGACAAAAAGAAGTCTCTCCTATCAGGTTGATTTCAAAAGCTGGAGGTAAAGACATCAAATGTCACAATACGGCAAAATATTATCAATCTCTGTTAAATCCTTTACTTCTTTAGAATGATTTCTCTGGAATGCTTTTGAACTTGCAAAGAATCCTATGAATTTCTCCATATTTAATTTATAGTAATGCCAGAAATGAATCCATTAAAAAGAAAAAGCTCATTTAAAGAACCTTTTAAACATATCTCTGATTGTTACGACTTTTCTGTGTTTCAGTAAAACCTTATTTACTGGTTTACATTGAGACATGTTTTCTTGTTAAATGAAACCTAAGAAGCAGAAGTCTGATGACTCCAACGCCAGCAAAAGTGGAAAGGGTTATATTGTGCTTCCTCATGAAGTAGTGTAAATGCACTGTTGCGACTGTGGAAACAGGGGAATGACCTGACTTCACTAATTTTACTTTCCAAGTGACTGGTAAATTCTCCTATGCTTCCTGTTAAACAAAAACAAAAGACAAGTTCAGAGAGCCGGTACCTCTGACAGTTGTGAAAGACAGGAAGGGGATGAATGACGTTCTCTGGAGAGTATTTTTCTGTCACTTAAGCAGTTTACATATTTCTCTATTTTTACTGTATTTTCCTTCTCCTGATCACCAGGGATCGTGTGTGAGTTTAGGGTCATTAGGGCTATGTCTAGTGCCAGACAGATTCTGCTGAAGTCAGATTTTTATGATGACAGCATGAAATTTTTGGAATGCACTGGTGAGTTGTGTGACTATGGTTAGACTGACTATATTGTTCCATGACTGTCATTAAAAAAAAAAAAAAAAATCTCTTGTCTTTACTGCTGCAAAGCCCACGATTTCTTAGAAGGCTCAACAAAAGTGGAAAGTAACCTTTAATAATCTGTATTCCAATTTTTTCCACTTTCATCGAGAGATGAAAAGATTAATTCGGAGCTAAGACAGGGAGCAGTATTTGGGAAAAAGCAAAATAAAACAGTAAATGAAGACTCTGGCCTCACTGTTTATTCTTTCTTTCCTTCTGCCTTCCTCCCCTTTCTTTTCAGTCTTCCAATCTGTTCTCTCCATCCTTTGGGATCACTGCTCGAACCTGCGGCTGTGAGTTACGCGCTCTCCATACTGTAATACATATTGGTTGTTAAGGATCAACTGATTAATCATTTTATAGAAGATTTAGAGGGCTCATTCCAATTTTTACAACTCCGTGTGGTTTTTAAATATTGTAATGTTTTCAACCAATATGTTTTCTGCCTCCCAGCTGTAAAAGAATACCTATTGGCTTCGGGGAAGGAAATTTCTTTTTCTATTATTTTGTTATAATACAACTTCTCTGTGCTACAAACATCATCTTCTGGGAAGGAAGAAAAACAGCAAGATGAAATATTGCGCTATTCATTTTGTGTTGGCTCACTTAGGTCAGTGAATTACAATGTTCCAAATGTTAGGTATCGCCGTGTACACTGAACAACCTCGAAGGGAACAGATTATGGGATTTATGAATTTGCCTGGTTTTGTTGGTTTAGTGAGACCCTTAAGATTACATTTTACCTTGTATTTAATGGTCCATGTATTTTTTAATGGAAGAATAAAGGGCTCACATAAAATATCTCAAACTGAACAGACTTCTCTGTCTGTACACTCACAACTGAGTAATTGTATAGATAGTTTTGTACCAAAACACTAGGCACAACAGAAGGGCCAAATTCATCTCCTTCATATCTTTCTTTTCATGCTTTCACCAACGCTGGCGACCAACTAAACGAAGCAATAAGCAACTTAGGTACAGGAGCAGTGACTTGGTGAGAAGTTCTGAGCATCTTGTAATGGTCCTAAATAGAAATCCTTTCCTTCAGGAAGTTTGGAGGGGTTTTCTGGAGCATTCTGTACATCCAAAATTGTAATGGGTGAGAGTACCTCCTCTACTCATTGGAGAATATGCAGAACTTAGAGAAATAATCTTTTTTTTTTTTTTTTTTTCCCCTGTCTAGCCTCCATAGAAGTGTACCAAAAATGATTAGAAGTTTTGTTTAATCTTATCATAAGGTGAGTAACCCAACCCAAGTCAGCTCTGAGAGGACAATGAGATCTTCACTCCTTTTGCTGAACACATCACAGTCGCTAAATTCTTTCATCCCACAGTGTTCCTGTCACCATTTCAACTGTAGAAAAGCTTTACTCGTTTACAGAAATGGACATGTATCACTACCACCATCACTGGAATGTTGGAATGCTTAATTAAATATGAATTATAACGATTATAATTTTAGTTAATGCTACTTAATGTAATATTCTAATGTTATAAAAAAAGTATAAAACAAAAACAAAATACTAAGGGCTCTGATAGGGATAAATTATGCTATTTTTGCTAATGTAAAACACACTCCTTGTTATTGATTTCACAATAAAACCTAACTGGTGTCAAAAAGGAACAATTAACTTCACGTGAACTAACCAGACAGGTCAAATTCAAATTCATTCACTGTGCTTTCTCTGCTCAACTAAACTAAATTACAGTTGTAACAGAGCACATACGTGGGCATTTGTTGCAGAATCCTTGATGAAATAGATGCATGGAGCTGGGATTCTGGTCTCTGCAAAATGCCATCTTACTGAATAACACTTGGAGTTACAAGCTACCAGCTGAATTGGCTCTGATGTAGAAAAGAGAGCGTCCCAACAACAGCCTGAAACCAGGGGCAGTCAGTTAGGATGCTGAAGATTGCTTTTCAGACTTAAACTTTCAACATCACAGGACTCCTGCAGCCTGAGGTTAGGACTTAAAGATTATTTTCCCTCTTTAATAAACAATGCTGTTTGCTTTCCAGCATCAGATTTCTCCAAGCTGAATTTGGAGGTTTCTTCAGGTACCAATCCAGAGAGCATCAGAATACAGAGGAAGAACAGGAGATCGTACACAGCTTCAAATAAAAAGGACTAGAGAATCCAAGAGTATTCTTCTAACAATGTCTATAAATCTTATAATGCCTTGGTAAAACAGGCCAACACTTCTTTATTCATTCACCACAACTTCTAGAATGCTCTTCTACTACCACCTACCACTTAATAGCTTCAGTTTCCCATCACTAAAGCACAGATTGCCAAGACAATTAATAAAGTCAAAGTGCTTTATTAATGTTTCGTTGACACCACTGCAAGCACCAGTTACATCTTTCAAACAAATCATCAAAAGCTAAGTTTTCTCATGCAAGAAATTTTCTTATGCAATTTTCTTATGTATTATTTCTAATTCAAATTTCTTGTGTGTAGCAACACACACAGTCTATCATACTATTTTTTTTTTTTTTTTTACTGGTAGAAATTCAACTTTTTTTGACAATTGTAACTGCATGCATGATGCATATTTGTTAAAAATATGTTAAAAATTTGTTAAATTTGCAAATGTGTTTAAAAAAAAAAAAAAAAAAAAAAACATTAACTGAAAGAAAAGCAATTGAATACTTCAAGATACAGTCCCCTAAACTTTTGGTTCAACTCTGCTACAAAGATTTCCACAATAGTTTTGGTGAGTTTGAGCCTCCAGCTCCCTTCATTACATAAAAGAAAACATCTTGTAAGGTGTTCATCAATTTGACACAATCCAACTGCTACCAGGAAAAGGTCTGTGCTGAGAAAGCTGCTTTGAGCTTGGAAATGTACTCACGGTCCAAGTCATCTGCTTGATTGCTCCATTACTGCTTATTTATAAAGTATCTGCAGCATATTTACAAAGGAGTTACGTGATTATAGGGATCTTGAAATAGGAAGCATTGCCAAATTATACAGCTATAAAAGTGAAATGAGAATCCAAACGAAGGTCGGTATGTCCGCATCTAAATACAACAAATACTGTGCAAGATTGGATGATATAAGTGATGTTTTCACAGTCAAAGGCATCGCCTGTCCTGTTCGTACCCGATAAATCACTCCTGTATTTCCCTTTTTCAGAACTAATCTATTGTGGCTTGCATACAACTGAGCTCAGTGTTACGTCTTGTAGTTGCTTTATCTCCAACGTCAAACATGAATTAATCAGCTTATTAGAGACATGGCCTAGATTGTACTTCACATTTATTCACAATTTTCCTTGTCTATATCTAGAAGTCTTGGTCCAATCCATATTATGTCTTACCTTTTGGCTGTTAACATTGATAGCATCTCTTTTTATTGGACTCTCAATGCCCACTGATGTTTTATGCATAATGATGCTCAAATTTAATTGAGCTGTAAGCTTCAGTTTAATTATGAGCCTTCATGATACCTTCAGCACTTTTTCTTCTCTGATTACTGTAACTGGTTCTCTATAACCCCTTTAAAATCCTTCATCTATTAAACCACTAGTAGACAAGTCATTTTTAGGAGAAAGTCTAATTAGACTATTGCAATTATCTTAATGCATGCTCAGTATTTAGAAGGAAAAAAAAAAAAACAAAAAACAAAAAACCCACAACTTCAGTGAAATGCACCTTGTGGAATATTCCAGACATTCACATTGTATAATCTGGTTTGTACTGCATGTATCTTGTGCCTGAAATGAATTTATGTGGAGAAGTGACATTCCAGGAAAACACTTGTTTGGGTGTAATTCTGTTCTTAAAATTTCCTGCAGAATTTACAGCTGTACCTTCCAGAACTGTTGTGGGATTCTGCCCCTTTCAGGGCATGCATCTTTAATGCAAAGTCTCCAAAATAAAATATTTGGTGTTTGGTAATGTCAGCTTTGCAAAAAGTCAGGTGATTTTCATGGAAACAAAATGATCAAAACTCATATGATATGCACTTCAATAAAAATAATGAAGGAAAATAATTCCAAACTCTTATTTACTGCTTTTCTAAAAAGAGACCTATCTCTAAAAATGCAACTATTGATCCAGTCCATTTTTTCCAAGCATATATTTTAATACTTACTATACTTCTCATGTTGCATATGCATAGCCCCTTCCTATTGACTATTAGCATGCACATAATATTTTTCCTCCCTCCTTCCTCTTCCTGAGGAAATTCATCATTTGGCTATTTTCCACTTGGAACTATTAGCGGTAAGAAATGGTGCTTCCATTGGGGATCCAAAAAAAGTCTTCTTAGTTCAAACTGCTGCATTTACAATAAAATCAATGCAAAAAGAGACGTGGAGAATGGGAAATACAGTTTTCCCGAGACGTCTCTAGGCCAACTGAAGGCTGCAACTTATTTATCACAGAGTATATTGCCCAGTAAAAAAGCTCATAGAATCATAGAATGGTTTGAGTTGGAAGGGACCTCAAGGATTGTCAGGCTCCAAGTAACCTGCTACATGCAAGGCCACCAACCTCCACTTTAACTCTTGCCAGGCAATAGCTGATCGACTTTGAGTTGGCTATAGAGGTTGATACTTTACAGTAAATTGCTTACAGACACTCAAAAAAGTAAGTGAAGTAGAACATTCTCTCACCTAAATAATTTTGGACCTAAAATCACACGAACTGTGAATAAAACTGAAATTCCTAATTACTTAAATATTTCCTGAAATGTATCAAAATGAGCCAACTGCACTTTATTCCAACACCCAAAAAATAGATCTCTGATCTTGAAGTCCCTTTCGATTCTTTTTCATGTTTTTCCTTTAAAAAATATCCAGAGGATTCTGCAAGTTTTCTTGCAATATTTAAAACCTAAATAAAGAGGATTTCAACCTAAAAATATACAAGCTAACATGGGTGTGAGTGTATCTGGGGAGGGAGCTGTACATTGCCTCCTTTTGTTCAGTCAGAATTGAAAATCAAATCAAGTCTACATCTAAATGTTTTTGCATAATTTGCACAGTGCTCTGTATTGGCATCTGCAGAGTGAACGCAGAAAATAAAAATAAATCCATTTTAAAAATTAGAAAGACGAGGGTCTGCATTAATGCTCAATTTTCTCTCTTTAGCTCTAATCTCCTTACTTCTCATTGTACAGTCATTACCTTGATGTTACATATCTGCAAAAATACTTTTAGTATATTGCTTTTCTCCTCAGGATTAGTCACTAGTTCCCCAGTACATATACTTGTCTCTGCAACATAGATCTTGACTTTCCCCCCTCCATTCCTTCCCTTGATGGCCATGTAATTATCTGTTTCTTTGGTTAAATTCCTGAATTTGGGATCAAATACATTTTTTTTGCATAGAAATGAACATAAGGAACATATCAATTTCAAATCAGTGACTGGCCTTCTTGCATTATATGGTCATTTCTTCAAAGTCATCACTTTGCATTATATACTTCACCAAATGCAAGACTGAACTTGCAGTTCTTGAGATTGCTAAAATATCCTCCTATGTCTATCCAAATGGCACGATCTGCTAAAACAGTCCTTATGGAGGTCAGCTGTGGTTGCCTGAGGAAAAGCAGTATAGAAAACTTTACAGCTTATCAGCAGCAAATCACATGGCTTTTCTTTTTCGGCTTATTAGAGAAGAGAGCTGACACACTTCCTCATGTTTCTGCTATTGTTTTGAGGGGGGTTCACTGCTTTATTTCTTTCCATTGAAGCTTTCTTTAACATCAACAGCGTAATTTAAAGTGCTGGCCAAATCTGCCCATTGTATATGAACATTTTTTGTACGGAATATATATTTAATATAGTTTAAATATTTTAAATTATGTGATCCTTCTTAACCAATAACAAAATCTTATGTATGATAAAGATATACCTTCTCATTTACAAAAACAATCCGTCCCCTTTTCTTTATTCCTTTTAAAGAAGTGTATCACATTTTCCATAATATATTTGCACTGTCTATATCATATATATATTTTTTTTTAATGCAGGAGGCTCTTTTCTTTTTCTTCCAAGTCCACGATATGGAACACTAAGTCTTATTGCTGGGCTACCCAGAGAGTTTCAGCAAAGCTCAAACTGAGCTCAGTTGAAGAGTGAACAATGGTGGGCTGACAATTCTCAAACACAGAAGCACTCTCCTGCCAAAAACATTCACAGCTGCCTTCTCATTTCCTGAGAAAGTCAAGGTGTTCCCCTGGACCTACTTTACAGATTCACGATTATGCAAGTATTCTGGCCTTTCTTTGTAATATATGCAGATCAATTCAGTCTTGTTAGTATTACCCCATCCTCATTCTTGCAGTTGTGCCAGCCTCATCTGTGAGGGTCGGCAGCTCTTAGCAGCTAAATATGCCAACATTCACAGCTGCTCTCACTTTGCACGTCTCTTTGTGCAGAGGGGTAGTCCTTGTTTAGTGCTGTCTGCTGCTCACTGGATGCCTGCACCCCTGCATACCAAATTCTGGGCAAGAAGGGACATCAGTGGTTGTGTTTCCCGTGTGCTCACCACTCCAAGAATTTAACTCACGTGGTTTGGAAGAAACCATCATCACTACTAATGATGAAAAAAAAAGTAATTAATAAGCATCCTGCGCTGTTCCATTAGTTCTGTTTCAATCTCCATAACTGCTTGTCACCAAAGTTTGCAACTTTACTGCTCTGGCATGGATTGCAGTCCAACTCCATCCAATGTGATTTCCACTCTGTTGCCATTCCAGGTTTTAGTACTCACAACAGCAGCTCAGTGCATACAGAAGAGCTGCATGTCTGAATACTGAAACATCCAGCATATGAAAAAACAGTAGCCAGGTACTATAATGTTATCATCAAATTAACCACTTGCAGGCTGTCAAGCAATTCCCATGACATTCTATCTGGCTATGTTCTTACTTTGCTGAACAGGCAGTTCCCTTCCACTTTAGGAAGACATGGACAGGAAGACATGCATCACCTTGTTCCCCTCTCTGTTTACTACTTTGATATCACAAACCCAAGATGGGTTTCAAAAAGTACTTATGGAATTACTTGAAATTACATCCGCTTGGAGAGAGACTGACTAAACTAAGTCCTTCTTAGTTAATCCCAGTTAAACTGTGTGTTGAGCTGAATGAAAACAGAAAGCGAAGTCACGTTTATAGAAAGTGGCAAAAGATATTCCAAAGTTTGGAAACTGCAGAAAGACACGCTGAAATTCAGAGTAGAGACACAACATAGTTCTTGAATAATTAATCACGGAAAATTCATAATGGATTTCCTTCTGCAGAGGTCTTTAAATCGATTCATACTATGTTTTAGAGAATAGACGTGATGTAAAAGTGGCTGAGACCTATAACATTTGCAACAGAAAACTATCCTAGATATTTCCAAAAGTTTACTGTGCTGCAAAAGATATGATTTTCTTTGCATATTTTACTCTTGTAAATTGTATTGAGCAAAAAAGAAAATATTTCTATGCACCTTGAGGAAAAAATAAAAAACCCTCTATCTGCAGTTGACTATAGTTTTTTAAAGAAACTTGTTGGAACGGACTGGTCCATAACACCACTGTGAGTAATGATTGTTGTCTTATACCCCCGTCAATATTTTGCCAGAAATGTGGCTTCACACAGGAACATGCATAAATGAAGACCAAATAATTTACAATTTTGGTGGAGTATCTAAAATCAGGAGTGAAATAAGATCACTGGTAGGTTCACTATGTGCTTAGCTGACTCACAAATGGAACCCCCATTTATCAGAAATTAACTTTGTCTGGACCTTGACTGAACCTAGTTTACTCTTCACACTTACAAGACATCGGGAAGTTGAATGCAGTCCTCATTTGACCAACATCAGCTAACATGACTCAGCTACCAAAACTAGGCTTCTTCTCCTTGCTCAATTCAAGGTATTTGAAAATTACTTTTCTAGAATTCAGTAAACAGTCCTGATGAATTTTTGGAGCTGCTGCATTTTGTCAAAAAAGTCAATGTTAACAGCAACAAAGACCAGGAAGGCAAATGATTTAAAACCTAACAGCTGAAACACTAAATTATTGTAGTGAATATGTCATAGATAATAGCACTGAGTCAACAAGAGTCCTACAGCAGCTCTTTATGATGCTTCGTCTGCATCTATACAGATGGTGGGGAAAAAATCACAACAGGAACACCAGTAGAGAACAGAATTGAATTTAACCATCTTATTTTGGCTGACAGCTTGATCATTACCTTTCCTTTTCAGCTGGAAGATCTTTGCATACTTGTCCTAGTTGTCACACTGAGCGTACAAGTGTGACGCACAACCTCCAGTTGAGTCACAACATTTAGAAAGGAGTCCTTGGCTTTCTAAACTCCTTGTCTGAAAGAAGTCCAGATGTGGGTAATCTTAGTTCTATTTGGTCAACTAATGTCCAGAGTATTATGCTCTTAGAAGCTTATCAGACTCAACATTTGAGTCTGTCAGAGCCCTCTCAAGGACTTCCAGTGAAACACTTTCACAAATACTTGCCTGCCAAAGACTCCCCTAACTCTCACTGAAATGGGTGCATGCCATCAAAAACAGAAAGTTTATTCAGGTGGCAGACAACAGATTTGAAATTGCTGTTGATAAATGCACTAACTGCACTGACGCTAACATCTCAAAGATAGCCAGTAATTAATTAACAATTCACCCAGGTATCATCCACAAAATAACAGAAATGCAACTTCTTACTATAAGAGGAGTTCCTGCTAACAAAAGAGGGTGGATGAGATACACACATTAATCCACCCAAGCCAAAAGAGTACCTCTTCTCAACAGAGTGTTGGCAGAAGCCAGATGAAAACTCTTAACAAGGTGTGATGGAGTGACGTGCATTCATAAGTAACAAGACTTGTAGGGTTGTTAATTAAGGAGGTGAGGTGAAGTTTCTCTTCTGGTTTCATCAAAGCAACACCTGTCTGCGAGGCCTCCATCCTACACCATGCTTCAACCAGTCACTACAGTCTCCAGGCTTTAAGCAAGGGCTTAAACCACACAACCCCAGTCTGTTTGACTCCCACCTTTGTTCATGCCTGGTGCTTGAATATAACATAGATTAAATGACATTCTTGGTTAAGCTGTGATTCTCTGTGAATTTTCAGCTGTTCTCTTCTTCAGCACAGCAACCCTGGAGATTTCTTTCAACAGTCTGGGGATGACTGGAACCACATCTCCCCAACTCCAGCTGTTTGTCTCCTGTAACAAACTCTGTGCTTGCTGGGCCCAGAACCGAAACTTCCCATGTGAATTTTTCATGTGGTTTGTACTAAGCAAAACTTCTGTGTTTAATAGATGCAAATGCTGCATCAGATCAAAGTAAAATTAAATATACGTATGTGCTTCAATATCACGATTGTGAAAACTGGTTATGTGGCAGAAACCAGTTGGTTTGTGTATTTTAGGGTCAGTAGGGACTGTTACCGTGCACCTTCCAGCATGCTAATGGTGGGGCTAAACACATTTTCTTCATGGCTAGACTTTCCAAAGCAACATGCACTTCATGATCCCAATAAAATATTTCCTTAAAAACTCATAGGGAAAATATACTTCATAGGGAAAAGGCTGTTGAATTTAAATAACATGGCCAAATACCACGTTTTGACTGGCATTCTACAGTTATTAGGACACTGTATTTTTCATAACTTTTAATAATATGTTTCACTTATGTTTTATGCAATAAACCTCTCAATCACTTGATACTGAAGTCACCCTCAAATTTATTTCAATCCATCAAGCATATGAACCAGCATGTTATTTATAGGATAAATATTATTATTGTAGGGTTTCCAGTGGATGCTGACTGCCCACTGTGGACTGATTGACTGACTTTGGAAAAATATGATTACTATGACTTATTTAAAGTTTTATTGATCCCTATTGCTAAACCAACCTATATCAACATATAGGAAGAAATTCATAACATTTATGAAGAAAAGTAAGAAAACAAATCTAAATGAGTAGGATTTCACTTTAGACCACATTTTATCCCACTTTATCCTGTTTTTCTTTTTACAAGGAGTCAACAGTATTAAAAAAAAAGGCCAAATATGATATTTCTTTCTGCAGATACATTTGAATGACCTCTGACAGAGATTGCCTGGAGATCTTCAGTTTCTATCCTTCAGCCCATGATTTTGTGGCATGCCTAAGCCCTTCATGATCTATTAGTCAGTGGAAAACACTTTGCACGAAAATAAAACAAGAAACTGGAAGTAAAACAATATTCCTGTCAAAAATGAAAAAAATTGGAAAAGCACATAAGCAGTGTAGAATAATATCATTTCTCCTTTTCTTCTGATAATATTTCTCTTGCTACAGCCTAAGACTGAGTTTACTTTTTCAGAATAGCTTTTTATTGGTAGTTCTCAAACATCAGCTCCATTCATTTCCTCTGTTATTCTTGCTGATAACTTCCTGATCACAGAAAAATTCATGTAGAAAAACTGCTCAATTTCATTCCATAAAAACTGCTTCAATATTCAACATGGTCTAGTCCTTCCTGCCTATCTCAAATCAGTTATGTACTGATGATCCCAAACTTTGTACATTCCAATATTTTGACTGCAGTGACCGTTAATGAAAATACTAAACAAAACATATTTCAAGACTTATCTTTTACAATGTCTGCTTTACTTACTTCCTTTCAGCATTCCCTTCCACCTTTTCCTGTTCCCCATCACGTAACTTCTATAGATGTCCCATACCTCTATTATAACATTTCTAACCACTTTCCAAGTAGTGCCACCTCAACTTAATGAATGAAATGGTTCAAGCTAGACATGATAGGTTTTGCCTCAGAGGTCCTATTGTTCTATATTTGACTTTGTGCCACCTACACGATACATCAGACCTTCCTTCCGGTCATTTGTTAACTTGGTTATTGAAAAGATGGTCTTAAACAGGTCAGTAGAGCTGAACCTGCATTTCTCCTCTAACGTATCAGACTGAAGGACCTAAATCTCAAAGCTGAAAGTATCACAGCTGAAAAGGTGTAGGGGATGGGTCTTGAAAAGCACATCTGGTACACTACTAAGTCTAGACTACAGGTTATACGCACTATAAATAAAGTGAATATGTACAATTAAATGTGGTAAATCAAATATATGAGTAAATGTGATTAGAGGTTTTAAAAAGGAATGTATAAATCCATGAGTAAAATAGGAAGAGACTAAAATTTCTTAGTGGCAATCTTCAAATGTTACAGAACTAGATTGAACTTCGCATTATAAAAAATTAAGATACTGATTAAAAACAGATTCTGTGTAGCACTTTTTCAAGTCTGATCTCTTCTGTTTGTATTTTGAAAATGTAAGAACTCTCTCGATTTCCAAAGCTAGATATAATCACCTGTTTCAGCAGTTCCAGCCTGCAACTTCTGAACAGGAATCCACTTTTGTGTATTATTCAGTCAAAGACAAGGTGTGTCATGATTGCAGCACAAGCACACAGCGTTGTCTAATCTGCAATCTGTCCACCTGAAGTTTGATCTTAATTAATGGGTAGATCAGAGATCAGCTGATACATTGAGAGCACTGCTTTCCACCGGTGGATCCCATCAATGGATGCTATTATGGAACGAAGATAATTAATAATTCTTAAGATCACTGAGGTTCATTTTCAAGTTGTTTAGCACCAGTTTATTCTTCAAATTAAGTTGACAAGTTAAAAATATATTTTAATGTAGCATGCACTGGGGCTTTTTGCTGTGGTTGTTGCAATTCCATCCTGCAGACAACTATTACAGAAACATACTGCCTACTAATGAAGTTGTTACCTCAGAAGCAGACTTCCAAATAAATAAGAATTCTGTATTCAGAAACTGAAAGCTTTAGTCTCTAAAGTTATATAGACTGTCCAACACTTGCCAGATTCTTTCCTAAATCAATTTATAGCAGCATAAAGCAGATGGCTAATAATATTGAGTAGTAAATTGTTACTATCATTCATTTCACCTTATGAAAGCTATTACTTCTCTTCATGGTAAAAGAATATCTGAAAATAGAATTTTCACAAAATGTGCCATAAAACTATAAAGTCTGCAAATACCCCACTTATTCACTACCTTCCCTAGAATATTACCTTGCTTTAGCTGCCCCATTTTAACGAGATTAAGTAATCAGTTGGGAATTTTTATCTTTCCCGGAAGAAAATGATGAAGCTTCCTTCCATTTGGAACACTGAATTAGTCAATGCACCCATTCACTCAAAAGATAAACTTTCCAGAGAAGAAAACTAATTATTTTTTTCCAATTTGAAAATCTTGGATCTCTTTTTTTTTTATTATTTTTTTTATCTTTTATTTTTTAATGACAGATGAATTCAGTCACCGGGGTTAGTGGTAGAAATCTTCAAATCATGTTTGATGCAAACAGGAAAGGCGTCCTGTGGGGGAAAAAACCATTTGGACAAGTTTGCCTTGTTAGCTCCAATGGCACAGAGAAGCACGATGCCTAATCTTTGGCTATGCATGAGCTTCATAAACTGCCTGAGGGACTGGCAGAAAGGGACCGAAAAAACATCAGCTACAACCATTTTCACACAAGAACACAGCTGGAGGGAGAGATAATAATGATGCCCTTCTTATGCATAGCATTCATGTGTTTGGAGTACTTAGGAAGGAATTTGCTATTTCTCAAGAGGCTACCCTCAAAGTCAAGCTACAGATTAAGTTTGGAAGGGGTTTTCTATTCATCTAGGTGAACTCTAGACCTCTTCCTCTTGCAGATGAACAAATGTGGAGAATGAAAATGGAAAGTCACAAGACAAGTAATAGAGTATTCAAGAGGAAGTTAGGCTCTGTATCTTAATTATGAGAGCGCTCAACCTTCATAGGGGTTGGATAAGAGATCTGCTCTTTACTCTTCTGCTGCTGATGGTTTTACTTCTGCTGTGAGTGAGCAATGGAGAACAGGCAAATCTTTGCTCAAAGACACATCCTCAATGCAAGATGCATTCAGCATTGCAGACTTCGACAGGTTGAAGATATCTCTAATGCAGAAAGTCAGCAGGCTTTATCAATAACAGTGCTCTATTCCATTCCCTTTGGCACACCATTCCACTTTATATATTAATAGTTTTTTGTGGTGTTTTTTTTTTTTTTTTAATTGAAACACAAAAGAGAGAAACTTCAAGATTAAGAAAATAGAAAAATTGAGAGATCATTCCCTAATTCTAGTCAACACCTCGGCAGCTCCCATGAGCCATAGCAAATACTGCTAAACCCACCACCTCAGTGCTCCATTTCAGGAAGATCTCTGGTATTCTGGAGCCAGAAAGGCAGCAGAATTCATACTCATTCTGGACACATCCTCAGCAGTGCAAAGTGTGGTACCACACTGTCCTCAGCAGCAGGTGCTTCGCACACATGGTCCCATCACACTATTCATACCCATGGTATTGACAAAGATGGGAGAGCTGGGGGCATGCTAGCCATCATTGTGTCATTAGTTTGCAGAAAATACAAATTTTCTCAAAAGTCCTTGCAGGAGAAGAGATATTGTTAAGCAGCATGGACAAGAAATACAGAGGTCCTCATAAAATTTCAC
Organism: Chrysolophus pictus; assembly: GCA_037305975.1. Lineage (NCBI taxonomy): Eukaryota > Metazoa > Chordata > Aves > Galliformes > Phasianidae > Chrysolophus > Chrysolophus pictus. The sequence continues at coordinate 3,151,041 of CM074582.1, read as the reverse complement.
TTTAAAGATAGGATGGAAATTGTCAGTCATTAATTACACAACTTGGATATCTGGTTCTATTTCAAGTCTCCCAGAAGATACTCTCATGGTACCTCAGGCTACAATTTTACTTTTTTTTTTTTTTTTCCAATGAGCCAAACATTCTTCATTAATCATTTGGATGCATTAGGCCGTGTTGACCAAGATATAAGCCATTTATGCCTATGGATAGTACTTCCTGGTTTTTCTTAGCTGGTTCTTTAATTGCTGGTTGTTTGTTTCTTTTCATGTATCTATTCTGGTTTCCAGAGCAAAGCTGGCCACTGCATCGAGTAAACAGAAGGCTATCCATTGTTTCAAAATGTGAAAGATTTCTTCAAAATCAATGAAAAAAAAAAAAAAAACCCAAAAACAGAAAACAACAACAACAACAACAAAAGTTTAACTTATTTTTGTTATTAAAAAAAATGTTTCTTCTGATATTCATATGATAATAAACTTTCCTAATATTTTCCATTGAAGATTAATACACTTCTCTAGAAAGTTATATCTAATTTATGTGACTTTAAGGGTCATGCTTTAATAACAATGATGAAACACGATTATTACTTCCTAATGCTGAAATTACAGTTTTTACATTGTAAATTTTTCCTGCTATGCGCCCTGTGGCACTAACATTTTTATCACTCCATGTGTTTCTAGTTTTAAAACCTTTACCCCTGCTGTTTGAAAAATATTTCTCATTTTCGTCCCCTATGGAGTACAGAAATCCCTAAAGGCAAACCATTAGTGATCTTTCTGCCTTTTCCCAAACACTTATTATGATCACCAGTGTTGCTTCCACTGCCTCATTGGCTTTTGGTAAAGTATGCAAATGAGATGTTCAAAATACACACTTTTTGCAACTGTGCAAGTTCATACTGATTTATAAAATGGGAAGGCTATTAAAGTGACGGAAAATGTCAGCAAGATTTATGCATGGGTGACAAATTGTATTGGAAATGCTCATTTTTAACATGCTGGCCTGGGTTCCTTCTCTTTTTTAAAAAAGTCTTGTATGTGATACATTTGCTTTAAGGCCATTTGCCCCTCCCATCTCCCCATTTATTTTAAATGCACTCTGACAGTGGCTTTTTGACCAGGAAAATAAACAAAACTATTCACATTGATCGTTTTTACCATGGAAAGCAGAAATTATTTTTCTTCCTACTTGTGTTTTGCCATGAAGTATAAAGCCATTTCAGAAAGGACTGTCACCTTTACTGTGTGGTGAAGCACTGCTGGACCAGAATGCTGCCTTCTTGGAAAAGAGCAGATATGGATGAAACATGGGTTTTCACACACTGATACAGCTAAGTCCTGTCTGTGGATACACACACATTGGTAATACTCCAGTTGAGACCACAAGGCTCCATTTGAGGCCACGGGTCTCAAGTGAATCTGCCCTGATACACGTTTGACAAAGACTGATGGCAACATTCATTCTCAAGCAACAATTCCATAATCAAACATCATAAAGACCATTAAAAAAATCAATGTGTGCCACGTACAAATATTACTGCTGTTATATTTGCCAGCTATAGATAAAGCTGACATGGTATCATGATAGCGAGTAAATAAACCTTAGTTTATCATTACACTATAAAGAAATATATTATGACTCAATGAAAACTCTATAGTACATTTCACAATAGCAAGGAAATGATGGAGAAATTTACAAGGTTACATTGCATTTTCAACACCAAAGTCAAAGGGAACTTTGTCATTGATGTTGAAAAGAAAAGGGTTAAGCCTATAATCACATATCACGTTATCAACATATGTAAAGGCAGAAATGATTTAAAGAAAGAAAATCAACTAACTATTGAATGTCTTGAAATGCTCGTATATAATATTTGAAGTATAATGAGAAATGCTGGTCTGAGAGCAATATATTTAGAATTTCTGTCAGCATGTTCAGCACTATAGGAATTTTTTAAAGTACTTTAAGGCATAGCCCTGTCTACCATACTAATATTAACTAATATTAAGGAAGAGAGTCTGTGCTTTTGTGGTTACTTTCTGTTTCTGGGCCTTTCATTTTGCAAACCCCCCTCCTACAAAAATTTAAACCAGCGCTTTGTATTATGAAGCAGTCCCAGTGTGCAAGGTGACATGCCATCACATTTTGCAGTATCAGTCACCCAAGTCAATATCGTCAAAGCTTTTAAGCACCTCCTGAGCATGAAATCCAGATTTCAACAACATTTAGGGGTGCAAAAATGAAAGTGATGCTTTTAAAGACCAAGCCAGGTTGGATGGGGCTTTGGGCAAACTGGGAGGTGCCCTCACTATGGTGGTTGGAACTGGTTGATCTCAATGGTCCCTTCCAACTCAAACCATTTTGTGATTCTATGATTCTGCTGTCCTTTTTTTTTTTTTTTTTTCCTTTCTTTTTTCTTTTTTTTTGTATTTATTTTTGTTTGTTTTTTAAATCAGCATACACAATTATAGTCATAGAGAGTTTAGTACATGAAACAGTGGATCGTTTGGGTGCCCAAAGCAACCAGAGATGCAATCTTCCTTCTCCCCAAGTTCAAAATGCTTTAAAAGTTATTATATCATTCTTTGTACTGAAAAATTCAACACTGAGAACTTAATTCTACTTTTTATATTCAGATCAGTCAGTACCAGTACCATTATTGCTCTGATTTTCCTAATTAGTTCATTAAGTTGCATAATAATTGGTTTACTGCCACCCACTTTTTATGATGCTAGAACTGTGAAAATAAAATTGATTTAGGGCCTTATTCTGATCTATTATGCTTACTCACTCACACATCCTGGAGTTTGCTGCAGGATTTTTTCCCTTCATCTCTCAAAGTCTGCATATTTTTTCCTTGTTTCACTTAACATGCAGCCCTCATTGCATTTTATATAGGTGGGTTTCAGATGTGCATTTTACAAAAAGAAACAAATAACCAAAACATTGCCAATGGAAAACATCTGTCTCTCACCTTAGGAGGTCAAGATAAAACTCTGTCTGTGAAATGTATGAGTTGAAATTTATCTTCATTGTGTTAATGGCATATATCAATGCCATGACTTTGATATCCGACATGTTACAATAATGGGCTACTGTCCCAGAAGAGGTGGTTTATCAATGAAACAAGCAAGCAGATGATACAGAACATAGAAAAGAGTGGGGCAATTATTCTGTTTCAATAGCATGGTGTATGGCAGCACTGCAACAAAGACGGGAGCATGTGAGACCCCGTATTTCTCTGCAGAGGACAAGGCTAGCAATACAGTTGCACAAGTGTCCATTTGATGCAGTGTCCATACTACTGCAGGTGCCTGGAGTAGTAAAAGATAAAGAAAATTCAGGTCAGGAAGGTGATTTGGATGTGCAACCACTTTAATGTGAGCCCAGAGTTAACCAACACTGAGTGTGAATGGACAACTGGAAGGACTTGTTTCTTTCCAATGCGAAACAAAGCCATAGCCTCCTTGTTCTGGGCAGTCACAGCCAGGCACAGACAAGGCATCGGCACCACACAAAAGGGAGAAGGAAATGTGCTCTGATACAACACTCAGTCAGCTGTGGATATCAGTCTTTTAGATCTGAACCTACAGCTGAACTCCTGCTATAGAATGGAACAAGGGAGGTCCACACCTCGCAGCTCACACAGCCCAAGCTGGAAGCCCAACCCCAAGCTGTAGTGATAAAATGAATAAAACAGAACTGAAACACAGCGAACAGAGGTTTCCAGGAGATTTTTTTGCTGCTCTTGGCCTGCTTTTGTTTTTGGCAGTGGACTTTGCAGCTTTTGGAAACGTCGGTATCCGGACACTGTGTAAATCTGACATTCCCTCCAATAGAGGCAAGGAGCTGTCTTCTGTGCATGCGTTTCAAAAGTGTTAAAAGTTTATGGAGACTGCAAACAGCTTAAAGTGTTGTTGGATAGGCAACATGGCTCGCTCTATTCTCATGGCTACCAGATGGCTGCCTGGGACCAGTGCCGCTGGTTGTGCCGCTCACGCTTCCAAATGCCAACACCGGTATAGGGGTGGCTGGGACCTCTCAGTCCTCCCTGCCAGAAACACCTTTTTCCTCCCAGGTTCCAACACGCAAACATTGCATTAATTGCCCTGGACTGTTGAGCCCCGAATGGACTGCTGCACACCCTCGGTATTTCTCTCAGACAACAAAGCAGAACATTTCATCAGAAACTGAGTTAAAAACACTTCTGAAGACGCAGCCGACTGATTCTGACTGTAACCAGCTGTTAAAGCACCTACGTAGCAGTGTCTTAGCCTGCCATTTGAGAGCCACTGTCAGTCCCATTTAATACAATCACAACAATCCTGAAGTGCAGCTTTAAAAATAAAAAGCCCCCTTCACTGCACTGCAGAGCCAATTCTGGAAGTTTTCTCTGTGCAAAGATACATTCATCTTATTCTGCTAATGCTACCATTTTCGGGAAAAAAGGGCTATCAAATAAAGCCAAGGGTCAGTTCTCTTCACATAATGTCCCACTTGCCTTACTCCATTTTCACTGCTCTTCCAGAATATGGCCTGGTTTGATGAACATTTTTTCTTGCTGATGTAAATATTTTCAAACGCTGCAGTAAAAATTTCATTACAGAAGTGATTGAGACGTTTGGGGTAGTTTTGCTAAAAAGAGATGATTTGCACATTTTTATTCAAATGTACACTTGAAGGGAACTGATGTGAAGTTAGTGCTATAATAAAAATGTAAATAAAATTCATTATAGTTCATAGATTTCCTGATATCATCTTTATTGACTCAATATTATTGAAATACGTGAAAATAAATATAAAATTATTTTGAGAATACATCAGTACACCTTACTTTATCATCATAAAATGATAATGGAAAATTCCTTCAGGAAGGAAAAAAAAAAAAAAAAAAAAGATGACATTTACAATATATGAATTTTCTTATGTTTTCCACAAGTGTGATGTTACGTAAAATTAAATGTATATAATTAATGTTCCTCTGTTTATGAGCAGCACTGCCTTATTCTTACTGTGTACAAAGTCTCATTGCCAAGATGTAACGCAGACCCATTGGAGCCAATTTCCCTGCAGTATCACAATATTTTTATGGTTTCTTGTAACCATCCACATCGTATTACTCGAATGATGTTTGTCAATGAATCTTTAAGCTTAATTGCAAGATGTCATGTGCCTCATGACCTGCTCTCAGGGTCAAGTAACATTTATATCTCCCTGGATCAAACACAAGTGTTAGTGTTGAAATGCAGCATTCAGTGGGTTGTATGTTGTAGCTGACAGACGTCAGAGATGATTTTGGATTCTCACTGCATATTGTAATTTACCCTTAACGTGCAGCTCAGAGTGACAAGGTGCAGCTCGGATTTATAGATTTGGAGTTTTTGAATGTTTCATCACAGGCACAGGATCACAGAAGAGTTAGAGGAGGGAGGGAGAGCTCTGCCCCAAGTTCCCCACAGGCTCAGCTCTGAGCTCCAACCCAGTTGCTGCTGATTTCCTCGCAGTACTGGCTGGTCCATTCCCTCAGTCTAGGTCCATCTGAAAGGCAGCTCTGCCCTTGGGTTTATTATCTGAACCATCAATCTGGTGTCACCTGAAAGGTGGTATAAGTGCAGCCCACTGCCTCCTCCAGGTCACTGATGGAGATTTGAACACAAAAGAGATCTCAGAAAGACCCTTTTCCAGGGACTGGGTGTGACCCATTAACTACTGCCCTCTCTAAATCTGGTCATCCAACCAGATTTGTTTGGTTTTGTTCCCACATTCCAACAAAAACAACAGTTTTCCTTCACAGTCCATGTATTTCAAATGCAGCCCCACATGCCAAGCTCTCTTGGGAGTTACCCAATTTTATGAAATTTCAGTGATGAAGTAAAGCTGAAGGGTGAAGATCTCCCCAATAGGAATAGAAATCCTCCACCACCTGGATATGCTTAAGAGCCTACCTAGGTACCTAGGAATACTGTAGCATGCTGTAAACTCTCAATCATTCTGTGGTTTATGTCACATGAGGGAGATGTTGTTCTGGGAGCAGAATGTTTATAAGTTTAGAAATGAAACTGAATTCCAACTAGGGTCCAAGAATATAATCTTTAGGAGTTGTAGTGCCTGAAGATAAATGCCACGATTGCACAGCACGAAGAATAAAGTAAAACCTTATTCTGCTGCCAGAAAAGAGTTCACCACATGGCAAGAGGACACTTTCCTTACAAAGCTTTGTCCTGAAGCAGGTACATTGGTCTTCCCCAAACCAGTATCAAGCCAGTAGAAATCTCTCTGAACTACCTAGTTCACCATAACACAGTGATACATACAAATCAGTTAAGAACAAATTATGATTTCTGTTCAAGCTAGCCAAAGCCGGAGCATTTTTCCTGGCCACATTGGTGCTCCATACCTTCTGCTTCCTCAATCAGAAGAAAATGAGTCAACACATAGAAAAACATCCACCACTCTGAGGCTGACATGAAGCACCAGAACTCTTCTTTTCTCAAGAATTACAGTAAATAAGTTCTGTTTACCAGCAATGACTCTTTCCATTGCTAAACCCTCCTTACAGCAGTAATAGTTAATCCAGAGTTTGTGATCAGCTCTGGGTAGAACTGAAGAAGTATGACACAAAATACAGGGATAAGCATTCTGTTTTCTATAGTGGATAAACAGGCATCCTTCTCCCTGCATTCCTCACTGGGTTTTCAAGCCTTTGCCAACTTGATTACACAATTCTTAACTAAATATTTGCCAACTGCAGCTGCAGTACTAAGTGGCGATGCTTGAAAATTCCTTTAGCAAAAAGAAGAAATACATTATTGCAGCAGTTTTATTTTTACCATGTGTCCTTTTAATCAATTGAGAAAAAAAAAGGTTAAAGGCTATTAGATGGCATCTGGAAATTAATAAGAACTTAAAAATAAATATATACCTACTAATAATTTTATATTTATTGCAGTTAATTTAACAAATTATCGCAAGAACTACATAGACAGCATTTTCCCTGTGAAATTATTATACTTAAATGAACTTTTGACAATGTATTAATTACAAGGACATGACCACATTTATTCTGCTGATCCGGTAATTACATGCATTAAAGAAATATTTATTCAGAAACCATGTAGTGTACTTCAAAACAGGCTTTCATTGCCAAGTTACATTTCTTGTATACAAGTGCCTTCTTGCCATTTATAAGCCTTTTTCAATCTTTCACCGAGGGCAGAAAACGGAGCAGGGATGCTCAGTAAACTTTGGGTGGACAGTTTTCTCTTTGCAGTTGGAAGGAACTGTAGTCTCTTGCTGAGATGTAGAGTTTAGGATGGAAAGTGGCCTAGCCTGAGTGGATAAGTGAGGGCAGCTCTATACGGAGAGGAATACAGAAGTTCAAGAACTAATTTTGTCTGGCACAAAATGAATCCTAAGTTCTTTAGGTTTGAAATCTCTGTGAGCCAGCATACCTGTTGTCTGAATATGAGTCTTTGAGTTTCACTCAACAGCACAAACTACAAGTGACTAAAACAAGAATGATAAGGACTGAAAGGGATGCTCGTCCCTGGAAGTGTTCAAGGCCACGTTGGATGGGGCCCTGGGCAGCCTGGTCTGGTATTAAATGTGGAGGTTGGTGGCTCTGCCTGTGGCAGGAGGGTTGGAGCTTCGAGATCTTGAGGTCCCTTCCAAACCAAGGCCATTCTGTGATTCTGTGAAAGCTATAACTCTCATCTCCAAAAGGGAATCTAATTTTTATTTTTAACCAGTGTGCATAAGCACTCATATTTCCACTTATGTGTTTACATTTCCCATCAAAAAGTCATCAAGTTTGGCTGTGACAGCCAATGCAAAAAGACTGAAAGATTCTCAATTGCATAACAATCTTCCTAAATAAGAATGCATTTCTGGCATTGGGACATTTCATAATGCTAGGAAATATATTTATGGGGTCCTCCAGTAACGAGATTCTCTTGACTATCACAGAAGCAGCCAAAGGCCAGAGCCACCTGAGAAAACCACCAAATGTTGAAACCACCTAATTCTGTTATATAGTTGTCCTGAAGTGTTACTATATAGACCTGGCTTTGGATTCTTCCTAGCATATCATTATTTTCATTTTAGGGAAAACTTATAATGCAAGTGAGGAAAGAATAACCATTGGAATTCTGAGGAACAGCCTTAATTATCATAACCATGGCAGCCAAGAGAAACAAGTTGTTATAAAAGAAGGGACGTCACCTCCTCCAAGTGGTCTCCCACTAAGAAAATACAAAGGAAAGCATTAAGGGAAACAGGCATGGTGGTCCAAGTATTCTGAATGGGGGAAAAAAAAGAAAAAAAAAGGATTTATGTTCATTCATGTTCTCTAAATTAATACACGGGGACCTTTCCTTCTGTGTGCAGAATGTTATTCTAAGGTAATCAGGACTGTTCCATTGTATTCCTGCCTTAACCATTTCAATGAATGTATTTTGCTTTGACCGACTGAGAAATCCTTGGAATAGAAATGCAATGGATCAAACAGATAGATGGAGTTACTGTACTAAATGCAAATGAATATTGACATAAATAATCCTCATTTATTTTCAAATACTACGTTTTGATAAACAGCCACCAGAGCCTGGTTACTTCATAATCTCTATAAACCTGTTCAGAGAAAAAAAATGCAGGCACTTTTGTTTTAAAATGTAGGCTTATTTAATCATTTATTTTACTCAGTGCTAGCTTATAAATACACATGTATATTCCACAAAAATAAAATCACAAAAATAGTGGGTTATTTGCTAGGGTTGACATCAAAATAACTCTCTGATGGGAAATACATCAAGTTGACCTTAAAATTACAAGCTCTTTTTTTAAACCAAATTTTAATCTGTATGGTTTTCATGATTTCTGGCAATTGACTTTCATAGCTAGCTAAACTCTATTGCTGTTGTTTTTAAATAATGTTAATTTTCTGGATAGCATTTAGAACTGTGGCATAAATGCCAAACCATTACTACTCTCCATGCGTAATCAACTGCTTCTGAATAAAAAATGTTTTACTATGCATAAGAGGACTGGAAAGAAGGTAAAGAGATCTATGACCAAGGGCTGATTCAGACCTCCTTCATGATACCTGGCAATTCCCTACAGCAAAAGCACTGCTGGACCCGTGTATGCCATACTGCCACAAGGGAAGGAACTGTTTTCCACCCATTGCCATTGCCAAACATTTTGTTGGGAAACTGTCACCTCTTATAAACATTTCTCTTCAAGAGTTTCCTTTGGAGGCACTGGTGATAAAGTAAAGACAGCAAAAGAGCAGAAGTAGAGACATTAAAAATAATTTTCAGTTTTTGATTTCTCATTGACTTCTTTTTGTTTCCATGAGTAACACTGATTTTTCCCCAATACTTTATAATTTTTCAAGCTATGCTAGTTCACAGGCCCACTACCTGCACCATTCCCTATTCCTTCCTTGATTTCACAGCCACACCTCAGACAGCATTCTTGAACCATTTTACCAGCTGTGCAGGGACTGCTCAGGCCAGCCAAAAACTGGGAAGATTCAGAGAATGCTCGCAGAAATAGGTATTTTGATGGCAGCCATCTGGGATGCACATTCATAGAGTCATAGGATCACAGAATCACAGAATGGCCTGGGTTGCAAAGGCCCACAGTGCTCATCCAGTTCCAACCCCCTGCTGTGTGCAGGGTCGCCAACCAGCAGCCCAGGCTGCCCAGAGCCACATCCAGCCTGGCCTCGAATGCCTGCAGGGATGGGGCATCCACAACCTCCTTGGGCAACCTGTTCCAGTGCCTCACCACCCTCTGTGTGAAAAACTTCCTCCTAATATCCAACCTAAACCTCCCCTGTCTCAGTTTAAAACCATTCCCCCTTGTCCTATCCTTTCCACTATCCACTATCCTTGAAAAACTTGTACCCCCTCCTGTTTATTCACATGGCAAATTCACAAGGTCAACTGATAATAATAAAAGAAAAGTAGTTAAGAGAGAGGGATTAAAAACAAATTACTGCCATGTGGTTGAGGCAAGGATATTTTGGGCAGACTTGATTTGACTTCTGGCTTTTAATGGGAACTGAAGGTGAGTACAAAGAGGGAAAGAGGAGCGATGTGCCGGTAGGGATGGATAATGAGGTATTTTGGTAGCTGAATTTTGGGAAGATTAAAGAAAGGGAATGAAAAGCTTAAAGGGAAAAGATTACAGTAATCAAGGGAGTTAACACACAGGATGGGTATGCTAGGGAAAGAGGAGATATAACATGGTAACTGTGAGAAGACTAAGCTGCAGAACAAATATATAGAGAAGAGAAAAGGATTTAAGCTCACTTGGAAGCTGTGATCCTGGCTTGTGGGACAGAAGATCAGAGAAGCTCGCCATGATAGTTACAGTATGGGAAAGGTGAGCATTTGGGGGGAAAAAATCTGAATTATGTTTATTAGACCTTAGCTCCACCAGTAAATAGTGTCAGAGTGGCCCTTTGCCATAGGCATTGCCTACTGCTGGTCCCTGTGTTAGAGTGGCACTTGTCACAGCACACAGGAACGTGCCAAAAGAGCTTCACGCACGTCTTGGAGTGAAAAAAAGTATGGTCTACACCTTTGGTGAAGTCTCCAGTGGCTATACTACCTACTGTGATTGAAATCTGTCATTTCTTATAGGCTTTGCTCACTAATACTTAGACCAAAAATCCATCATTGGTGGATATGAGTATGTTAAGTGACTCATTCATTCTTGCTCTAACCTTAACATCTTTTGTGACCTTGAGAATGGGAATGTTGGAAATGATAGCCCTTTCCAGCTCATGCACAGGTTGTTTGGGTTTGATAGAGCTATTACTGAGTGATGCATGACGGTCTGCATGACACAGCTGAACAGAACACGAAATCAAAATGGTCCCTTTGGGCTTAGATATCATACTGTGCTGTTTTTGCTTAGTTTGTAATATTTCTGGAGTAAAATGGCTGTTACACATCTGACAATAGGTACAGTACCTATGGATGAGCTCAGTCTTTCCTTTCTATCCCTTTGCAGGAACAATAAGTGACAGTGTCAGAGTGAACAGATTTTGTTCTTATCAAGAAGAACAAACAAAGTCAAACAGACAAATATTTGGTTTAAGGAAAACAACAGGTCCCTTGTCAGGAAAACAATGTCGCTGCATGATTTTAGACCCTTTTACTACTAAAACAAACATCAATTTTGAATATAGAATAACCACTGCAAGGTGGATCTAAAGTGGATGCTGCTAAAGGTTATGCAAATGTGGGAAATTATAATTCTATCTCAATGTCATTACATGTGTCTACTTAGATGCACATTTTCTGCTGTGTTTAAGTTAAACAAAACACTAAATGACTGTGTAGTATGACATCTCATTAATATGTTTCCATTCACATCTGTGCCTTTAGTATAAAAAAACAGGCTGTTCTAGTGATAAGAGATTAAGTCCTTTAATTAGAAACAAATGACAAATCACTGTTAACCCCATGTGATGCTTTCTAAAACTTCCATCAAATACACCCCTTAAAACATTATTAAGCACAAGTTCAGCAGATCTACTTCCTAGAAAGTGCCATTTAACAAAACCCAGGCAGGATGTTAATACTGAGGCCGAATTACAGGTTGCCAATGCGTTTCCTGCAAGGGGATTGACAGGGGATCATTTTGTTATGGGGCCACCTCCAGCGTGTTGTGACAACCAGTCATTACACCTCTGAGCACAGCACTCAGCTGTAGGTTTCTACAGGATGCAAATAGCTCCAAATGGGTTCAATTTAGAGATAGCAGATAATGTATCATTCACTTCTTTAAGGTAGAAGCTTTTAATTTTCAAGGAAAAAGAAAGAGGAGTACATTTCAGTTTCTGGAAATAAAGATCTACTTAACAAAGCATGCTAGAAAAAAAACCACAAGAACTAAGAGTAGAAACAACTGTCACAAAAGTGAAAGGCTTAACTTGCTTTTCCCACTAGTCTTGGAGACATGCAGGCAGTGTTAGCATCCTTATTCATTGAGGACACAATGCAGTTGGGCATTTAAAATCTGAGTGTCGCAACTAGTTCTAAATAGTAGAGGATACAATTTCATATTTTCATAGCAAATACATCATGAATAATCCCAACAGATTTTGGAATGATCAAGATGGAGCACTGAGGACAACTGATTCATGGCATAGGCACAGTAATGGTTGCAACAGAAAAAAAGAAATATCTGTTTCAAAACACAAGCTCAACTCTCAAGTATTGCAAACTTCTTTTCAAATATCTTTCAAAGTGCTGAATATGCAGCAAGCAGACAAAAAATTCAAGTGTGTAACTAGCAACAGGTTTGTGGAGCTGGAACTGGTGTACTTCTCTCACCTTCTCCCTGCCAGTAAACTCTAAACATACATTTTAAACAATGCTATAGTATATCAAAGCCCATTTCTTTAGGAAATATTCCACAGCTGGTAAATCCAGAGGCATAAAGTGGCTGTGATTAACAGGTCATCAGCCTTCTTAACAAACACAGACATAAGACTCGAACTGTTTGTTTGTTCATTTGCTATTCTTTGGGTTGGTTGTTATTTTCTCCTGATCACCCACTGCACTGTGACTTAAGAAAAAGAGAAGTTAGCATCTGACAGCACCAAACATAAATGTTTGTCTACTGAAAAATGTTGGCTGAAGATGCATACGTGGGTGCACTTCTGTAATCTGACTTCAGACACAGTCTAAGAAGGTACCGAGCTGCTCGGGATACCAGAGAGAGTCTAAGTTTTGATATTGAGTGCATTTTTCTTTGTCTTCAAAGTGAAGCAAGGGGTATGCAAATCAAAATCCAAAGCAAATTAAAGGTACTTTGTAACTGACATTTTAATTATCTTGTTTGGATATTATTCATTTTATTTATTCTTCTAAATGCAAACAATTCTGGACCACTGTATAAATATTATCTCCATTGGAAGCCTACAGTACCTCTAATAAAAACGTACAATTGCTTGGCTACCAAATCCAATGAAACTTATTCTAAACATACTGTATTCATTATAACAACATATTTCTGCACAGCACACAAAAGACGTTGGAAAGAAGGGACAGTTTAAAAGAGGCCAGTGAAAAGATGTAATTAGAGCTGTGTGGGCTTGGCAAAACCCTCTCGACAAACAAGCTCGAGGTTACTTTTGCCAAAGCACTCCAGGCTTACTGGGGTTTCATTACAGAAAGGAGAGCTTAATTCTGGTAAGTATCAGACACAATAGGATGTAATCAAATATTAAACATAAAATAAAATAGCCAAATGAGAAAGAAGAAATGGAAACCTTCTCAATACAAGAGTTAGGATATGACCAGCATTGCAAACTGGTTACATTACAAGTGATTGCAGTTGAAGGATTGTTTGTAAAGAGGAAAACCTACAGATGAATTAATAGGATCATCACAAGCAATTTATATTCTGAAAACATCATCAGGGCCCTCGTCTGTACTTTTACCTTGTCTGTAACTATACAGGGACTTTTGCATCTTCTGTTCACCATAAGGATGTGCCTGAGCAACCAGGTGCACACAAAAACATGCACTGAATGGCTGGACAGCCATTCGTTATACAGGGGTGTTTCATCTTCACAGAATCACAGAATCAGTGATAGAATGGCTCAGGTTGAAAGGAACCTCCAAGATCATCCAGTTCCACCCCCTGCCAAGGGCTGGTTGCCCCCCACCAACTCAGGCTGCCCAGGGCCCATCGACAGGCTTGGGGATCTCCAGGGATGGGGCATCTTCCAGATGAACTTAAAGAGAATTTCTCTGAAGTGAAGGAGCACAGAAATGGCTCATCCAGCACTGAATGTCCTTGGAAGAGGAAGGGAACAAAATCTGTGTCTAGGGTGCTTCTACATCATGACATTGCCCATGAACACACTGCATGGTAAGCCCATGCCACAGCCCTCAGTCTATGTTGCTGCCTACCTATGAATAAATTCTCCAACAACTAATGAGTCTGAAATTCATTTTTTGAAAAACAGCCTTTTCCCACCTCAAAAACACTAGCAAATAAACAGCCAAAATGCTCCGAATCCATCTACTAAACTCAAGCATGAGTTTTCCCAGAAAGAAATTAAGAAATGGGAAAAGGGAAAGGGAAGGAGTAGAAGGAGCAGAAAAAAAGACATCCTCCAAAACAGCTCCATGGAAAGCAGGGCTGGGCAGCCCAGCACAATCAGCTTCTGTACCACAGTTCAATTTACCCCAAGCCAGGTTTTGGATATGTTTTCCAGGGGCAGCAGAGGAATTGCTTTCAGCCCTTCACAGCCCATGAGATATTTCATCATTAGGGACGTGTCAGGAAGGTGCTGTCTAATCACAGTGATCACTGTGGACAGCCATTATAATAACAGTAATAAGAATATTTAGATATTTTCATCTTCAAAGCACTTTAAAAACATCAGCTAACAGATCTCGCCAGCCACTGTTTGAAGAAGACAATAATTACATCCCTGCTGACACTCAGGATTGATGATGCCATTCTCATCACAGAAAGGTTGTATTGCTGCCATTGTACCGATAAGAAAAACTGAGGCTCAGAGAAAGTGTGCACTTCTTCCCATCATGCCATGAAACCCCATCCTGGTGCTCTCAGACCTCCCTCAAATGCACTGAAATACTGCACTTGGTAGGGTCAGAATAACCTGGGGACATAAGAAATTAAAAGAATCTGTTCAGGTATTTGTTGTTTTCAATCTGAATTGGGATTTGCCAGGTGTGTTTCCTGCACATCATCACCTAGGAGATGTGTGGGAAAGGCAAGGGAGGCAAAAAAACCATTGCTGCTACTTATGATGCTTTTATTTTACCCTTCCAAAAAAAAGAAACCAAAAAACAAAACAAAACAAAACAAAAAAAAACATCAAAAACCCAGTCATTTATTTATTTTTATTTATTTTAGGGAAACTTTTGGAACTGTTAAAAAGAAAACCGGGTAATCCAATTTATGTGCAAGGATGTCCCAGCATGCTCCATGCCAACGTTAGGTGGACAAAACCACTGTGGGTGCATGCAGCAACATACCAATTTGTTTTATGCTCACGTTGGTTGAATTTAATTCTAATCATCAGCTTTTTGAACATAACTTGAATCCACATTAATGTCTCTCTGGAAGCATGACTTCGGGTAGATGGATGGCTGGTAGCCATCACCTTCCTCATGTCTGACATGGTTCTGTCACTTAGCCTGGGACATAAGTTGCCATTGTACAAAAGAAAATAGCCTGATTTAAAAAAAAAAGAAAAAAAAGAAAAAAAATATATCTATTAAATGATAATAAATAAAATTCTTCAATTAGCTCAGGTTCTGGGTTTTTTTTTCTGTTGCAGAAGGTTGTAGTCCAAAGCCACAGACCAATAAGAACCTGAAATCCCAGGAGAAAAACACTATTTAACCCCTAGTTCAACTCCTAATGAAAGGAAACATAGAAATGTAGCTATAATTCAACATATTGTATGGAAGTCTGTTCAAAGTTTTTTCGAAAATATAAATTACAAGAGATTATTGATTTTTAAAAAGCTTACTTCAACAATCAGCTTTCTATCTCATTCTATTTCACTCTCTCTCGTTTATTCATTTCCTTATGTAAAAGAATTTAACCAAAGGAAACTAGCATTTTAATTCAATTTCTCCTATAAAATATATAATTTTATTTTGTCATAAGGGCTGCTTTTATTTCCAGAGTCAGATTTTATTTAAATTTCAGTCCATTAGGAACAAAACTTGCCATTTTCTGATAAACAAAATCAGCAGGGAAGCCTCTTCAAACTAGGAATATATTTTCTATCAACCTTTGTTCTAGCTGGTCTAAATGACAGGTATATTCCACTTTTCCTGCATTTAGTTTTAAAGATTCTATGGGGAGGAGGGCGAATAAAGAGAGTGACATTTTTAACAACAAAACTAGCAATCAGAAAAGCAGCCTCATGACAGGCACATGGAAGAAATGGAAGAAAAAAAAAAGGCACATATATATAACCCATCGCTTTGGACCACCAAAGAGGACTAATATGAGTCATTAACAGAAAACCATTAATTTTCCTCCCTGTGACTGTTGTTTCTAGAAGTACTCAAACCTTTGTGATTCAGTCATTTAACTGTTTCTTGGTAACTGGAAATCAGACTCCAAGGAATTGATTTTAAATCTTTTTTTTTTTTTTTAATAGATATTAACGTAGAGTTTGCTACAAAAACATAAACTTTGACTGCTTAAAGCTGCACTTAGCTTAGCCAAAAACTGAACTGAGAGATGACAGCTTTCATGTGTGATGATGATGTTCTGCAGTGCCACGTCCCGTTTGGACAAAGTCGGCGCTTCATCCCATGGACTGCATCCCAAGAGATTGGCCATCAGGTCCAATGGGCGACTTCTGTCCTTATGAGGAAGCTGAGAGCTGCATACCAGCTCTGGGGCCTCCAGCTCAAGAAAGACATGGAAGGGATCCAGAAAAGGGCTACAAGGACTCTCGGATGGCTGGAGCCTGTCTGCAAGCTCAGACAGTTGGGACTGTTCAGCCAGGATAACAGAAGGCCATGGGGAGAGCTCACTGCAGCCTTTAAATGCTGAAAGGGAACTTCATAAGAAATATGGAGAATGGCTTTTTACAGTGGCGTGTAGTGACAGGACAAGGGTTAATGGTTTTAAACCCAAAGAGGAGGGAATTTCTTACCCTGAGGTGAAGAGGCACTGGCACTGCTGCCCAGGGCTGTGGGTGCCCCATCCCTGGATGTGTCCGAGTCCATGGATGGGCCCTGGGCAACCTGAGTGGGTGGGGGGCACCCAGCCCATGGCAGGGGTGGAACACAGTGTGCTTTAAGGTACCTTCCAACTCAACCGTTCTATGGTTCCCCTTTTTACTCAGTCTCAAGAATCCTTAATCTACATGTATGGCAATGGCAACTGGGGTTGCTTCTGATGCTTTAGAAATAAGAAACTGGAGCTAAGAAGAGTGGCAGGAAGGGGTATTTCAGCACATCTGCCTCTAAAATGTTTCCTCCAAGAAGTGCTCCTCCTGGAAAACATTAACGATCAAAATTATAGATAGAGCCTGTAGGCCACAAATGAGTCTCTTTCAGTTTTCATGTTTGTTTGCTTGTTTTTTTTTTGCTCTTTTGAAGGTTATTACTGCACATTTTCAGCACAGTAAAGGAATAGGCCATTGGCCATATCTAGACTGTATCCAGCAGCCAGCGTGTGACCCACCGAGATCTCCTGAAGTGTCCAACAACGTGGCTTTGTTTCACTCAATCTCCTTTCTAGCACAGCTTTTCTCATTTAAAGAGTCCAGATTCTTCTGATCTTTGTTTTGGTTTTTAGTAATTTTGACATAAGAATTCACAGAGTATTCCAAGAGGGGGGGGGGGGTGAAAGAGAAAAACTAAGGAGTTATTTCAGCCCTAAGAGACTTAAAGGATTATTTCCTTGTAAAATACAAATGACAGTTCTCCTGTAGTGTTTCTCCTACATAATGCACATGTTAATCCTTAATTTCCTTCACCAGATGCAGCGTAATCCTCCTCCTGCAGAAACCACAGCACCACTGCTGCTGAGAAAACAGGAACATGAGATGTTCCTCCATTCAAAGACTGCAAAAGGCAATTTCCCCATCCAGCTTTATGGGTTATCCTTGACATCCATCACACAGTTCTAACACGGAGAGATGGAATTCTTTAGACAATACCTATGTTGCTTTTAGTACCCAATTTCAAGCAAATTCCTACCTTGAAAAAAGCCTGTGGCAAGAGCTGTTACTACTTGAACCACTGCAACAAGCTGCAATGAAATAAACATTAATATATAGCAGAGATTTCCATGAGTGTGTCACAATCCACTTGTTTGACTGTTGCTTTTTATCACTTCCTAATGATTCGTCATGCAGAGACTGTGCCATTAATCTTATGCAGGTTCAGTAAATTAGCTTGTAAATAACATCTTTAAATATAAAAGTAAATCCAACACATGCAGAAACAAATTTATCACAGTGTATTTTTTTTTTTAAAGGAGGAAAAAAAAAAGAAAATCACCACTCTGCAGTAGAACGTAGGATGAAAGAAAGAAATGGAAGCAATGTTTGGTCTCCAAAATCCAGATGTGAGTTTAAGACTGAAAATGAAGAAGAATCATAGAATCACAGAATCATAGAATGGCCCAGGTTGGAAGGGACCTCAAGGATCATGAAGCTCCAACCCCCCTGCCACATGCAGGGCCACCAACCTCCATATTTAATACCAGACCAGGCTGCCCAGGGCCCCATCCAACCTGGCCTTGAAGACCTCCAGAGATGGGGCTTCCATAGCCTCTCTGAGCAGCCTGTTAAAGAAATCCAGAAGAGTGTGTGTGGGGAGGAATGAGAACATAAATGTGCTGAACACACTTTTAGAAGGGACAGAGAAGTGGTTGGAAAACCATACTAAAGTCCACTGTCTACTTATGGTGATCTGTTATCGCCGAGACTGTATATCATTGGGTATTAGCTCCTCAAAATAATTACTCCTCAGCCACTCCTGTACATTGGTTTATTCCCCTAGCTATAACTGAAAGAATAATTACCTTCCTAATTAGTTCTACCTACAGTATGAGTGCCCATTAATCTGATAATGATATTAAGAGCGGAACCAGTATGGGGGATTTTGGCAATCACAGACAGTGAAAAAAAATCCTGAGCTTTTTGGTGCCCCTTCAGCCCTGGTTTGGCTGCACCAGAGCACGGTGAGAGGAGAGCCAGCTCCTGGGATGGGCACTGGGACATTCTTTGTGTGATTTCTAAGCAAGAAGTTAACCCTTCAATTCACCCAACACCAGCATGTTGCTGGAAGTTTAGAGAAGGGAAATATCCTCTCCGCAGACACATGTGGGAAAAAGAAATTTGCTCACCTACGTATTTCCCACAAGGATCAAAAGATGCACACACAGTGCAGTACTTTGTATGTTTTATATGTATAAATGCATCCTCTGATTTTTCAAAGTCATCTTATAGAAAAAAAAAAAAATCAGCTCATCTTCTGACTATCCCTTTGTACACACAATGGAAAGTTTTCTATTCTGTTTCAGAGTTCTTCAGGGATTTCCTCTATATCTTTGCTGTTTTTTTTTCCCCTGTTTGATCACTGTAGGGAGAAAAATCTACAGATCCTCATAACAGCCAACCCATCCAGCTCCTTCATTTATCCTCTGCTGAAGCAAGGCTCACGAGACGTGCAGCTATTTGCTCGTTGCCTTTCTGATCTGCACTTGGGATGGACCCAATGCCAGGAGAGGCCACAGCCCCTGTCCCTGTCCTGCAGCCACAGCACGATCCCAGATTAATACTACTTGGTCCTGCTGTGGGTGTTGTTGTACCATGGCAACTGGCTTGGGTTTCATTGCATTCTGACTGGACATCTTTTGTTGGTAATCTTCCTGTTAAAGTATAGCATGAAGCATTATATTTCATATGCTGTTCTCCTAAATACTTTCAGAGATGTTCAACAGTAAAGTTTTTGAGTTCTGCCTTCTCCTGTTCCATCTTCTCCAGACTCATCTTCTACAACAGTTCTATGATCATTTGTTTTTTCCCCCTACACCTTTCTATACGAGGTGCTCAGCAATCACCCTCTGCTAAGTGAACCAAGTCTGTACTGCACAGTACTCTGAATTCATCCAGCTATTTGTACACACCCAGATAAGGATTTAATCAAGCAGCACCATGAATGAGGCCATCACTGCTATCTCCAGTAGTATCCACCCCACTTCTCCAACCACAGCACCCATGGATCCTGCAGAAAAGAATCTCTGGAAGAAGTTGGATTTCATCTGGGTCTGTGCAAATGGTTCCTGATGTCATCTCTAGAGCTCTTATCACATCCACCCCAAGATATGGTTTGGTTCTAGCAGCAAAGCATCAGAGATTCTGTACGGTTGTTAAGACTTTGAGCATCCAACAGCTGAGGGCTGCAGGCAGCAAATAATTTAGTTTTGTGCTAGTAGGCAGTCTACTCAGTTATCCAAGAGATCCTGGTGGTATCTGAATTCCCACTTCATCTTTATAAAAAATACTCAAGCAATACATATTGCAAAATACTTGTCTCTAGTAATTAAAGTGTAAGCAGTAATGCTAAGACACTGCATTGTCGAAAGCATGAAATTCAACATTTCTCTAAGATTAATGTCCTGTTCCTGTAACTTGGTTGTTCTTGGTTTAAGTATTCAACATAATGCTACTCATTACAGAGAGCAGTGACATCTCTATCCAACGGGGAAATATGGTTCAAGTCAGCTTTTGTGTTTAAATATTAGTAGTAAATTCAAATTCAATTTCACATGATCAGTGTATGTGACACTAACTACATCAAGGTAGACTTGGGGATTTCTCAACTCTATATTGAAGAGAATTACATGACTGAAAACTAATTAGGGAAGCACATAAAGTGAATTTATTTAGTATTCTCTTGTATGTAGTTAACTTAAAGTAATGTATCAAATTTTCTACAGAAAAAAAATGTGGCTACATAATACTGAACAAAATGCATCAGAAATCAGATCAAGGAAATTATCTTTTTCTTTTAAAACCGAAAATGTTTAAGCTGTAATGACAAAATTATAATAGGGGGAGAAGAGGAAGTGCTCTGGTAGCACATCTCGCAAAGGGAATAAGAAACAGCTGCAATGCAAATAAGCAAAAAGCAGTAGAATGATATTTGTCTCCTCTGACCATGCGGCACCTGAGTTGTGTCTCCAAGCCCTGGCATATTCCCACAGCAGCAGTGCCCTATGGTGCTGTGCAGTCATAGTCAGGGCTTCCTGGTCTCTCAATCTCCCAGGTTAACTTTTCTGCCAATTTTATCTGTTTTTCTTATTTTCTTTTAACCTGCTAAGGAGTCAGAGATCAACACTGTATTCTGAATGCATGGCATGAGCAACAAAACACTATCTACAAATGAGTAGTAAATGTTTTATAATGCTTTTGCTGCATGTTATAAATGATAAATAGTTGACAATAGATGTCTTATAAAGTATTTATATGCCATTGTAGCTATTGTCGTGCTATAGCTTTGAACAAAGCATGAAAGTGAACATGATTCTAACTGCTGATACGTATTAACGAAGCCATTTCTGATAAATGGACAAACCTGTGAGGAGCACTGATACCCTGATAAGCATTACGTAGGCATTTTTGCTTGAAATGCATTTGCTCAATTTTTACCACAAAATCACATCAACGAACAATGTTATGAGTTGGAAATTAACAAAGAAACCTGGCTGTCCTGAAGGCAACGACACCACATACGAAGGTAATGTGCCCTTGTGTGGGGCAAATGTGTGGGGCAAAGGGATTCACCCCATTCATGACCTGCAAGAACAGAAGACTAAATCATTTTTAAAAGTTCTGGCACTGCTAGTGGGTAATTAATTCTATCTCAGCCTGGCTTTCTGCTGCTCATCCTAAGGTGATGCACTTTTTGCAGCCTATTAGAAATGACATCTGCAGCAAGTACTTCACTGAACATCTCTTATCCAGGCATTCCGGTAGCATCTGTGGTGAAAAGCTGCCTGTTGAATACAAATACATGGTGATGAAGTATAGCACTCACTGGTTTTTGTGGAAAAGCTGTGTGTTGATACAGCAACTGGCTCCAGGATGAAGACAACACTACTCCAAATTATTGTTCTGCCTATACACTCAACTAACCATTCCAGTTCATGCACCAATCAATTCAAGAGTCCAAATCAGAACCTTCCTGCAAACCCTCTTTCAGATAAGAAAGAAAAAACTCGAACCTATCTCTGCATATTGCAGTTTTGTCCTTGGGAGCACAAGAGGAAACCTCAGCAGAAGCTGCCGAGAAGCACTTTGCCAATTTCTCCTCCTGACATGGAGGGCCACAGGGTGATTACCTTCACTGTAGAACTCTGTGTTGTAGACACCAAAAGTCAGATAAGACAAATCTTATCCTGAGGAATACTCTATTTTTTCACTTAGGCACACTCTAGGAGGACAAAAATGATGAGCAAACAGATTTGGGGGACACAGTTTTAAGTCGTGTTGACTGAGGAGCGTGGAGATCGTCCTCTTGCATCAGGACATGAAATGCCTGTGGGTGGGAAATCAAATTCTGCACCCTGACTGCCTGGGAGCGCGCTGTAGGGCCTCTGTGTCCCAGAAGCTGGGTGTCCTTCCTCACGTAGCACATTTCTTGAGAGACAGACTGCAAATTAAAAAGGAGAAGAGAGAAGAGAAGAGGAGAGGAGAGGAGAGGAGAGAAGAGAAGAGAAGAGAAGAGAAGAGAAGAGAAGAGAAGAGAAGAGAAGAGAAGAGAAGAGAAGAGAAGAGAAGAGAAGAGAAGAGAAGAGAAGAGAAGAGAAGAGAAGAGAAGAGAAGAGAAGAGAAGAGAAGAGAAGGGAAAGGAAGGGAAAGGAAGGGAAAGGAAGGGAAAGGAAGGGAAAGGAAGGGAAAGGAAGGGAAAGGAAGGGAAAAAAGAAAAGAAAAGAAAAAAAGAAAAGAAAAGAAAAGAAAAGAAAAGAAAAGAAAAGAAAAGAAAAGAAAAGAAAAGAAAAGAAAAGAAAAGAAAAGAAAAGAAAAGAAAAGAAAAGAAAAGAAAAGAAAAGAAAAGAAAAGAAAAGAAAAGAAAAGAAAAGAAAAGAAAAGAAAAGAAAAGAAGGGGAGGGAAGGGGAGGAGAGGGGAAGGGAGGGGAGGGGAGGCCAGTTGACCCAGAAAATACGATCTGTATAAAGATGATAATAATTGAGATGCTTTAACCTAAAGGAAAGTATAAGTAGTGGTAAGTCTGTTTGCAGATGTTTGGAAGCAGGGAAAAAAAAAAAAAATGCTGCATGTGTCCACTTCAAAAAGAATAGTAACAGACTTGAACTGCTGAGGAGGAGATTTTGAATAGATGTTAGGAAAAAAAAAAGAGCCTATAGAGATTGCAGAAACTCCATCAGAGGAGATTTAAGGAGGAAGTTAGACAAGTATCTGTCACGAACAATTTAGGTATAGCTGATGCTGCCTCCCAGCTCTATTTTCTGTAATATCTACACTCTTTCTTCTCTACATGTATTGTTAATTCCTACTGTAGTTTTACCATTACTGAAGTGAGAATATTTTTGTATTATGAATATTTTGTGTTATGAAATGTGTTCAATATTCTTATTTTTTCATATTCATTTTCTGAAACTTCAGTCTAAGAATGCACTAAGTATTATAAAAGATATATATAATCATCAGGAAAGCAAAATACTGAGTTTATTTTACGCACATATTTCATTTTGTTAATCATAGGATCATAGAATGGCCTGGGTTGAAAAGGACCTCAAAGATCATCTAGTTTCAACCCCTCTATCATGGGCAGGGTCGCCAACCACCAGAGCAGGCTGCCCCGGTCGAGAGATGATTATTTAACTAACAATAAACATAATAAAAACATTCTTCAATGTGACACCAAAAAAGAAAAGGAATTAAAAGCTGGACAAAATCTGAACGAAGTGTGTTAATGGCAAACTAAAATCATTAAAATATAAAATCAAACTGGTATCAGACATCTCAATGACTAAAGAGTAGACTTTCCTTTCTTTGATTTTTCAAATGATGCTGGGGATAGGAAGTACTAAGGAAAAGTCCCTTGTCCTAATTTAAACTGTAGATGTAAATGAAGACGCAGAGATGCAGATTAAGTAGTTTTGGTCAAAGGATAAACAACTATTAATTTCCATAAACACTACATGTGAATTTATCTACACGATAATGATTTTTCATTAGCGCTGTCTAAGCCAGTCTCGGAAGTAAGAGACAAGTGAAACTGAAATGCAAACTGAAAACTATCCAAAAAAAATTTCCTGAGTTTTGAAATAATTTGGATAACCTTCTTGGGGCATTTCCAGAAATAGAAATGCCCAATACTCAAGAACAGCAAAGAAAGAAAATATTCCTGCTGCAGCAAAATCAAAAATAGTCCTGGAGCTTTCAAAACCTCCTATCATCATTTCTTTAACCTTGTCCCTCTTGCCTGAACAAATTCTCATTCTGTCTTCCTCCAATCCACCCAAAATGTTGGCAACAAGCAAAATTAATGGCACTTTAATGATGCATTCCTAGCCACGCAGACCTCCTTCAGCTGGAACTACTTCAAATCAAGCTCTCCATCCTTCCTTCCCAGGCTTTTCAAAGACTCTCACTTTCCAATGTTTTCTGCTTGCCTAACACATTCAATTTTGGAGTCAATGCAGAACATTGTTTCCTCCTTAGTTTTTTTCCTGCCTGTCTGTTTAATAATAATAATAATTATAAAATCAGCTTTTGTCTGAACAGCCCATTATACTTAGATTTCCTCTTATCTCTACACACCATTCAACCTGCTTCCTTCCTACCTTCATCAGAGTTACCTTACTGTGGCTAAACACTCCAATCTACTGGAACACAAGCAATAAATTTAAGCAATATATGCCCCTTATTCTTTGAATCGTGGTCTACAACAGAAGTTACAAAACAAAAAAAGCCAGAATCTCAAAGACAAATTAGAGAAATGTTTTGATTCCTTTTAAATTTGCCTCTCTACTCATACTCCCCATTAAAGGATTTGCTTTATAAACTACTTTTTGAAGCCTACTATTTGAAATTATATTGATTTAGCTGAAGTTTAGAGAAAGTTATGCTGATAATTTAATCTCTGTCAACATAACATAAAAATCCCAGTGTTTTGCAGTGACATCACACTTGGTCATAAAGCAAAATTTAGTGTCGTGTGTCTGTTTTGTGCCATTTCCCTTTGTCTTATTAATCAGACATATTTCCATATCTCACTTTCTCTACTCATGTAGATAGACAACATGAGCATCTCCTTTTGCAATTCATGATTTATCTCAGCTTCTGGCTTTCACCATTCTGTCAGCTCATCAATAAAATCAGCATAAAATCGGTCTTCCTTATTTATTACACTATTTGAAATCGTGTCATAATTAATTCCAAGAACTCACAAGCTACAGTGCAATGAAACTTCAACCAAAACAAACATTTTGCTCATTTTTGTATTCCTTTTGCTCAAGATTTTTACATATAAAAATGTTTCTCATGAGCAAAGTTTACTCCACACATACATACAGAGCTGCTATTACATTGCTGGCTGTCAGTATTGCTCTAATTCAATCTGGTGTTTAATGACTTCTAAAGGAAGACCATATTGGCTTACTATTTGGAGATAAAACACCCTAATCTCAGTCCAACCTAGATAAAGCTTGTGAGGCCTGGGTTGGCCATTCATGCTTTCTTTATAGCTCCCATCCAGGATCCTTTTTATGCCCATACCCCTCATAGCATCTGCAGAGACTCACATACCTTCTGGTAGATGGGGGCTGACTGTTTGCATGTGAAAATATCCATCGTGAGGTTTCTAAACTAATCTGGTTTTCCAGTCTGAAAAATGAACTATTGTTCATAAGTATGTTTCCGTTCACCATATACCCACCTCACTCCCCAGCCTCGAACAGGAATATTGCTCTCAGCATAAAGTCTTTGGGGTACAAAATGTGCCTGCATCTATATTTGAAATTAGCTAGCACTTTGCTGCATTCCAGAAAACAAAATAACAATATGCAGACTACAGAATGTGCTTCTCCAGCATAAAGCATCTGGTTTCACAGTTCATTAGAAGTTTCTTTTTCTCTTACGGCTTTGTGGATAACTTTACACACGCAGCTTAGAGCCAACAGTAAATTGGCATTTCCAGAGTCACAGTTTGACTACTTTTCAACTTATGCCCCACTCTACTTATCATCCTGATTCAGTTTCTTATATACAAGATATTGATGCTCTCAGTAACTTTTTAGTGGTAGCTACTGGTCTGCCTTTTTAACCAGTTCTTCTGCCTTTCATATCCTCCACTGCAGGCTGTTCAGCTCTCTGGTGGGCAGCACTGCTTCTGCATATGGAAGTGAGCACCTGCCATGCCAATAAATGACCATTCCCATTCCTTATTTATCACTCTTTTAATTCTCGTGTGATCCAAAAGGAATTTTTTGTTTTTTTTTTTTTAAGATCATTAGGTCATGATTAAATTCTTATGAGGCATCGCTATTAACATGAAAATTATTCTTTGCAATCAGTTTACTAGTTTTAAAGCTGTTTAATATGGCTACACTGATTTTTATGTCCTAATTTTTGGTATTGAAATGTCAAGCAGTGCTAAGTCAAGTATAGGATTTTAAGTATACTATGACAGCTCAGCAAGCTTTATCAGTCCCTTTAGCTCAGATCTTTGCTCCCAAAGCCTGAAATCTTGGAGTTCACTGGCTGTCAACCTTATAGCTGTATGTTTTTTATCATGACCAGCGCCAAGATTCGCCCTTATTTGAAAGCAGTTCAACCAATGCCTTATGGTTTATTAAAATTCAAGGGTTTGGGGCTTTTTGCTTGTTTTTAGCACACTATCCTGGCCGAAAACGTCCTTCAAAAAGAATTTAAGCACTTTTTACAAGAAAATTGCTTTCAGTTTCAAAGCAGTCTACCTTTGAAAATGGATACCATCAAGACAGTGCCTTCTTCTAACTTAGCCAAGAAGTAGGAAGGTCTCTTCTAGATGGATCTTTAAATGGAATTAGGCATCCAGAAATCAAATTTCTTTTCCCAGGATTTCTCTAAAGAGCTTAGGTGCTTCATTTCTTTCAACAAGCAAACACTGCATTATGCACTGTGTCCCTCTCATCCCATCACTACATTTTACCCATTTGTCAACCTTTCCTCCTTAGGACCTGCTGAAATTAGGCTGAGGGAAAAGTTGTGTGTATGAATATGGCTCACAGTCAATCTTCAGATCAATCTTTTTAATTTTAAAAAAAAAAAAAAAGTTTGCAAAACATTAGAATGTTCTTAACACCTCCTTCTACCCTTACTCTCTGTTGGAATTCTCTAGGAAAATAAAGTTTTGGCTGTGAAGTTGGCGACTGGCTACAACTATCCAGCTGCTGTTTTGGCCCAGAAAAAGGCAAAGAGTTGCCTGGGGAGACCTCTAACAAGCAGGAAAAGCCTTTGTTGTGATGTTTAGGTCTGTCCATTACCGGACCACAGCAGCTCACAACAAAGGTCAGAGGGGGGTTAAGCTGGGAACCTCAGATCAGGTGGATTTTCATAAGCTCATCTCCTCATTTTTTTAATTTCCTTCTGTTATTAATTCCATATTAAACCTGTCCTTTGCTAGTGTGGTTGAAAATCATATGAACACCGAGGATCACATGATGCTTTAACACCAACAAAGTTGCTTTAGCCTGAAAGTCTGACCATCTGGCAGCAAACGATGGCAAGCATCCCATATGGGAAGGAATGGCTCTGCGGCAGGGCCAACAAATTTATATGAGAGCGAGCAGTCAGAATTTACATTTTGCTATGTATTTAAGTGGCTTTGTCTGAATTAATGACTTCCAGTTTCCAGTGTTTGAGAACTGCATATTAGCTGCTGTGACGGTGGTATGTTTGTAGGACTGCAAATGAATATATTTATATATATATATTTGTGAGTGCATAAAAGCATTGAGTTTCTATACCAACTCCCATTATTGCTCTAATTTTCCCTATATTTCTATGAGTGTAGTTTTCTCAGTTTAAAAATAAAATAAAATCACATGATTTAATGGAGACAGGTAGATATTTTGGGCAAGTTCTGAATGGAACACTGGCAACCTTCCTCTCCTCCGGTTTAGTGGGCATGGTGGGGATGGGTCAACGCTTGGACTGGATGATCTTAGAGGTCTTTTTCAACGTCAATGATTCCATGATTCCTTTTGACAAACAGACTTCACACCAGACTACCTCACTAACACAAATGCCTATTTCCAGCAGGCAGTAAGTCTCCCTGCTCACTCCAGGTTCAGTGTTCCCATGGATTCTGTCCATAACACTTGCACAAGGCTTGTGGTATGGTGTCAGTTCTGGCATCTCCATGCGCTCAGCCGAGGATATATTACCCTACTTGTAGCAATTAGATTTGACCTCTATCAGCAAAATGGAGATTTCTCCCAATCCCATTTAGAATATTCTTGGAGAAAATAGGTCCGCTTTCCAATCACGGCTTCTTTTATGCTCCATTATTATACAAAATGGGCACCAGAAGCTACGCATAACTGTAAGATGATTATGATTTATCTGGGTATTTTGTTCCTTTAATATATTATGCCAATTGTCCTAATTTAACTAAGTAATTCTTTTAATTTAACTTTGGGGTTAATCTTGCTTTAAGGACAGTTTTTGCTGAACTGTAAGCCTACACTACATCGATGCATTTCCATTATTTTTAGACCCAAATGTAACCTTTTTTTTTTTTTTTTTTTTTACAAAAAAGCCAACAACAAAAGTTTCTAGCACATCATGTGATCAATAGATACAACTACCTTCATTTTTTAAATTAGTCTAAGGCTATTTTCCTTTTACTGTTGTATAAACAGGGAATTGAAGGGTAAAATAGTTAAAACTTTAATGCTATAGTGCTAATGTGGCTTTTAAATCACGTCAGCAGCAATCACTGCATTATAATTAACAATTTATTGAACCAGCAATAAAATGAACATCACATTACTTCTTAAAGCAGCAGAATAAAATGGCTAATAAATAGCATAAGCCAGACAAATTGCAGAGTAATAGAAATTTTCTTAAGATTTATAGTGTGCAGAAAGATGGATGTGCTATTAGTAGGAGCTCCAATACTTGACAAAATTCTTCTGCAAAGACATAGTTACCATGCATGTCAGAGTTCACAAGTCTAAGTGGTTTATCCAAATTTCAACTCACTGCTATTACAGTGGAAAATACTCATTACAAGGTTTTGTAACTGCAAGCAATGTGTACATTTGCCAACATTCAAACTGCTACTGCCAAAAAGATACTAAAATATTTTATAAACTGTCAAATAACAAGTCTGCTAGCTTAATCTGAGTCTATTTTATACATCACAGACGGTAAAAACTCCTGGGCCTGATCCTGAGGTCTTCACTCAGGCAAAACTTTCCCCAGCTTCAACATCTAAAAGTTACCAGGAGCTTCTGAGCAGGAGAATGACAGGATTGGGCCTCAGTTGAGGAGAAAAATTCGTTAGGATAAAGCACAGATTTGGTGAAGCTGGGAGCTCGGCTAAATACCTCGTCTCTATCAGGGCTGGGGTTACTGACAACGAAACCGTGTTGTGTTTTAAATGTTCCTGCTGCTGAGTTGTGTTGTGATTCGTCATGTCAAAGTGTCTCTCTTATGTTCTTATTTCAACGTAACAGATGCAGTTTTACATTACATGTCACAACATGGAGCATCAACTGGAAAGAGTCTCAAAGAGCTCTTCTCTCTTTTTTCCAAAGGGGAAAAAAAAATAACAAAAAAAAAACCCACGCTGCATTTCACTGAAATGTGCAGCAAGAGAATCTGCTATCCCAGTGTTGGGAGCAGAATGCACTTTCAGAAGGAACTGGGTTTAAATCTTCACCATTAACCAACTCGTGATTTAATTTTAAAAAGAAAAAAAATCTGGAGTTGTTCTCTGCTTAATTAAGCTGCTACGACAACAGCAGCTGATCACAACATGTACATCTTTAATGCTCCATTTCTCTCTTTGAATCTTGAAGACAAACCACACAGTTCACTCTGAAAGTAATGCCTCCTATTTATTTCCATGGAAATAAATATTGGGCACAAAGAGCACAAAAAGACTACTTGATAGAGCAAAATCTCAGCTACATCACACTATTTCTTCAATCTAGTCACCACCATGGTCTAGTATTAAATGTGAAGGTTGGTGGCCCTGCTGTGGCAGGTGGGTTGGAGATAAATGATCCTCGAGGTCCCTTCCAACCCTGGCCATTCTGTGGTTCTGTGATTCACCATTAGCTACGTATTTTCACATGCTATGTATTTTCACCAGCAATGAACAAGAGTCTGCATGTCATGCTCGTAAATATCTACCCCAGAGGAGTTGACCCACTGTTACCATCACCACTGCTGAAATGCACCACCCGCTCATCACTGTGCTCACACCCACTGCCTGGACTCCATAAACATTCAGCAAGTGTCAATGAATGCCAATGGGTGCCTCCTCTACTGCCATACCTCTAAAACCCACTTCTGACGCCGTAGGCCACTGTTATACAATTGGAGGCATTACTTCCAGCAGCCTTCATTTGTTAAAGGTGTTGTCCATTGCTTGATTAGATTACTGCTGTTCTAACACTTTCCCAAAAAAGCAGTCCTAGCCCTTGTGGTGTGTTTCCAAGAGTGCTGTTCTGAGGAGCACCTTTGACCTGCTCCATCAGAGCCCGTGGAATGAAGCTGCCTATGAGCACACCGCCACACAAAGCGGTGCAACCACTGCACAGTCACAGTCTTCATATATATTGAGTTTGTTAAAACAAGAATGTAAAAGCAGGACCAACACAGCTGTCTGATTAAATGGGTAAGCACCAGTCTAGCTGCACTGAAGTCATTATTTACACTAACTGAGCGTCGGGAGTTTGGTCTCTAGAGAGCAAGTTGTGCGACGGGCTTTTACTAAAGCCTCCATTCAACAGAGCTGTGAATAGAAGGAGGTATTTTTTTTGCCTTTATTAATTAACTACTCTAACAAGGAGCCCCCTAATAAACAACAGCAATTGCCTCTCCGAGACCTGTAAACTTTTCTCTGCCCTCCATCCCTGCTGAGCATGTTCATTTACCGCTCATCCCACACCCTTTTGGTGTGGACTTTTGTGGTACCAGGGCTGGAGATGGTTGAAGCACGTTACTGGAACAGCAGCAAGTGCAGCTCTCACCCGAAGACCTAGAGAAACCCAAAGCAATCTGGAAATGCCAAAGATGTATATGCAGCCTCAGGTACTAACAGGACTAATGCTCATTAAAGTGACCCCGAACATGCTGTGGTTTGGTTCATTTGTTGAATATTCTAGCATATAATTGAATATGTCACATTAGTATTTGTAATTTCTACATGGTAAGGGGGTAGTTCTTCCAAAAAGAGTGTGGGATGTATTGCCAGACCCAAAGGAAAGCTCACATATTGCAGTGTTTCATTCACCCTGAAAATCAGGGGAGGTACAGAGAGGCATCTCCCCTCCAGCACCAGGCAGGAATAAACCAAAGCCATGAGGTTGATTTTTCCCTAACATCAGTTCAGCTGTAATTCACTGCTGGCAGCAGCAATTTTCATTTGCACAACGATACAGACTCTTCTATATCTCAAATATTCACCAAAGCATTTGACGATCTATTGAACATTAACAAATATATGCCTAATTGAAAAGGTATTTGAGTTTTACTCTTTTCCATTGCTTATATCTGAAAGGTTTGTGATCGAAGTACATTTCATGACACAATGAGAATAAAGTGCACTTATTGCCGACTTCCTTACCCGAGCAGAGAGCAGACCTGTGTGTCTGTTTTGCGCTGCTGCAAAAGAAAACAGACACTTCATTTAAAATGAAGGACAGGGGAGTTACACAAAGGATATTACGTGGAACCTGTTGAACGAATAATGAGATTTTTTCTAGGAGATTGTCATTTGAATTAAGATTTTTATTTTTCTTAAGACAGAGGGAATAATTAAGGCTGACCTGTGGCAATTTGGCACCAGTGTTCTTCACTGGACTCTGCTGTAAAGGGGACAGAAGTTAAGGATCGTTTGTAAAGAACAGTCCCTTGTCCTGTACAGATCTGCACAAGCCATGGAAGGGAAAGGAGAACAGGTCTTACAAGGAAGAAATATCTGGCAAAGTTATGTGTAAGGTGTGTGGTGGAGGTCTGCTGAAGGTGGTGTAAAGGCCTCAGGTCAGCCAAGGTAGGGGAAAATCATGTGCATGAAAACAGACCTCTGACTGCCAGGCATTGCCAACCTTCAGCTGCACAAGAAGCAGTCACACACAAAGGTACCTCAGCATGGTGGGTACATGGAGCAGGAAAATGTAGCTCAGCAGTGAAATTAATTCTTTACATCAGCTGAACTGCATCAAATTCTGTACTATATCCACACTAGACTGCAAGAGATTGCCCAGAGAGGTGGTGGGTACCCAGTGAGACATGCAAGGGCTCTGAGCACCTGATGGGGCTGTGGGTGTCCCTATGCACTGCATGCTTCTGGGACCAGAAAGAAAAAAAAGAAGTAAATATGGGGTTTGTTAGGTGTCTGCTGCAAGTAGCTTAACACCTGGTTTCAATGATTGGGTATGTTACATCAACTAGATAGGTCTAAGACTTCCACATGAACTATGCATGCACCTAGATTGTTATACTGCAGTCTATGTGTGATGATAATGTATGCATACTGTTCTAATCAAACCATAATTTTAAGCAAAATCTGTTTTGAATCAGTGTATTCATCTGAGCCTATGTGTGCTGTTTCTTAGAAGGAATCTGAGTGCCTGACTGCAGCCAGAGCCAGAAGTTGTAGAGCACTCCTCAGTCAGCTTTGCTTTAGGTTTTTCCCTCTACTCTTAAAGTGTTCATAGAGGCAACAGACAGGGCTACAGGGTGAGAAAGTGTGGTATTCATATATTAGACCCTCTTTCTTCTAAATATATTTATTTCTTCACAATACCTTTAAAATAAATTTAAGTCACATTTATAGATTTTGGCTGGAAGCTTGTTCTTTTACATTAGTCAGAGTGAACTGGTATGGGATAGCTGTGAAATTAGGAGCCATCAAACATTAGAAAGGTTGCACTATAGTCAGGAGAGGCCAATAATAAAGTTTTCCCAAACCCATTCCCTAACCAGAAAAGCAGCATTCTTTAGGTTAAGGAAAAGACAAGAAACAAAAGCCCCAGTTTAGCATTACAGCACTATTACAATTTTACTATTTACTATTACCCTAATGTGGGCAATTGCAAATACATAGAATTATCTAGAATTTCATAGCAAAGTATACATAACTGGATCTGACTTCCCCTCAAGCTCTCCACTGCTGTATGGAGAACTTTTTTAACATAATTTTATTGGTAAACAAGAAGGCAGCAAGAATTAAAGCATGCCCAGGAATACCCAACGCTGTTTTATTAGTGGGACAGTTTCCACCTTCTGAAGATGGTATTAGAAGTACTTCGGTGTTTGTATTAAAAAAAACCCTGCAAACTACAATCATCACTTTCTGTTATTATTGTTGTTGTTGCTATCACTTCCAAAATCTATTTATGGGGAACAAACTACAGCCTCAGGAGCAGGCAGGCAGATAATACAGGGTGAGGAGGTACAGTAAAGTACTGTACTTTATATCATAGCTAGGAATCTGAGGGAAATGAAGCAGAACAGGAGCTTTGAGTGAGCTGATACTAAAGGGTTTTGTTTTCCTGTAACATGTTCCATAAAACTCTAACAAACTGTACAAACTAATCGCACCACTCAGAGTGTCACAAGTGACTTATCACAGTATTAAAAACCTTACAGCTGTGGCCCGTGGTGGCTGACATGCCTGCACTGAGCTATCTGCTTGGCCATCACAGTACTTATTTTTTCTGTTGTAGATGATCGTGTGCTGGCTGTGCAGTAAAGCTATAGGAAAGAAAGAACTTTTCTGTCTGGCTTTTACATGGCTCATTGTTGCCACGATGACATGGATGGGCATCAAAGACCAAAAGATCCTACAGTCCCTCATGATCAGTGGGACCTTGGGTTAACTGAGAGGAGTTGATGCAAAGTCAATTCCATAAGGACAGAATACCATGTGAGTTTACTTACAGACTGCACTACTGCTGCCACACCAGCATACCCAAAGACCTTTCTGGATGCTCTCAAGATAAAAGACATGCAATGCAATATTTCTTCAAAGCACAGAATAACAGAATATCAAAGATATCATGAAATAATCTTACATAGTTCAAAAATCATATGTCAAAAAGACATACCGAAGTAGTACATGGCAGGGATGAAGTTACAAACAGCGGCTGAAGGCTGTAGCCCAACCAGAGGTGAATTCAAACTATGCAGAGCATTCCTTATTTTTGGTTCTATAGAGGTAAAATCATATGCAATGTAAAGTCTAGAGAGATGTGCAATCAGAGGCCATTTTATGACAAAAAGAAGTTATTGCATAACAACCTTATGAAGTCATAGTCTCCTGATTCTTCATCTTATTGCAGACAAAAATAAATAACTGGGGGCAGGAGGGAGACAACCAAAATGTTTATTGAAAATAGATTTAAGAAAGCAAATTTTTAAGCAAGTTTACTGAGGATTTGAAAGAGGGAGGGGATTTTTAAAGATGATTGAGTGATAGATTGTCTTAGTAAGAAGTTTTATTAAATCTTATTAAGTCTGTTCAAATCATCTTAAAAACTTAGCCGAGACTCGCACAGTGTTACTGTTTACACAAGTCAGCTATTTCCAATGTAAGCAAATTTTCCTTATGCTGCCATTTTATGCCCCCAGAATCTAAGCTTACTTAGAAACAAACAAGCAACACATCCACCACCGTACTTAAAATACCCTTCATAATATACAGGGTAGGAAAAATAAAGTCTGCAGTACCTGTTTAAAATAGATGTTTCCCTCGATTCCTATCTTGGCTTTCCAGTTCCTAACCTGTTAATTATACCAACACTGTATCATAAAATGATTCACCCACCATTGTATTTACAGTAGCATGGGCTATTTTGCTACTGCCTTATATTCAATGCATCTCACTAGTCTTAAAAACTTTCAGTAAACCAAAAGGATCTTACAGATCACCCATTTCCAAATGAAATTTGGGAACAAATGCATAAAGAGAACACAGATACAGTGCTCCCAGAGCCAATGGCACCAGAAAGGATCTGGAAGGGAGAATACTCTTCCACCCTACTACTACTGCTGCTTGTAACATCTCACCTTCTTATTACAGAATTTTGCTATTGAATAAAGCTAAAGCAAAGCAGTTAAGAAAAAAACTATTTTGTAGATGGCAAAGGTACCTTGAGCACTATCCTTTCCAAAACAGATTTTACTCCACTGTAAATCCACAGCTTTTGTGTTTGCTTGACAAGCCAAAAAGCTGACGGAAATAGCTTGAGATTTACTAACATAAACCAGTTTATGAGGAATATAAAGAATGTGTATTGGTTCTTGGCCGTAGTTATTGTACAATAACATCAGACTGCTAAATCTAACCCATGGTTCACATCTGAGACAAGTAAGGCAAGATGTCTTGTTCTAGCCAAGCATGAATAAAGTCAGTGGGGAAACGTACTGCAACCAACAGAACTTGAAATCATTTTCCCAATTGCCTGTACACCCAAAAGACACAATAAGATAAAAACTACCTTGTACTGCTGATATTATTACTTATATTAATTAGAACTATTGAACAAAACGCATTGTGTCAAAGTCATGAAATGTGTTGTTTACTTCTTAGAGGATTTCACAGGAGGTTATACTGGAAAAGTGACTTACAAAGCATGGTAGGTTTTCATTTAGGCAACTTAAGTTCAGATAACTACAACAAGATAGAACTTTGTGAGGCAAAATGGACTACAACCAACATGAAAATGAAAAATTAAAAAAAATTTAAAAATGGGCAGAATTATTCATGGCACATGAGAAGAACTCGGATTTTTTAAGTGGCAAAAAGAATGGCAAACACCAATTCAGCACTGCGAGTGCGAAACAACCTTAAATTTCTACAAGGGGAAAGAGCAATACTATCCTCATTTACAACCCTGATTATGCCTATTAATGTAGGTGCATAAAATAGGACTTGCCATTATTCTGATCCACTCAGCACAGTAATTCCACAACTTAAAGCAGACTAAACTCTATGGGTAAAGCAGCTATCTTAAAAGCAACAGCACAAATGCCTCCCTGGCGTGGATAGGTTAGCTATAGGATCTCCCAGACCCCAGCTGAGCCTGCACACCTTGCAGGTCGGCAGGTATGGGCATAGGTATGGATGTGGGCATTTGGTGTGTAGGGCTGGATTGTGAGCTATGAAGATACATTTCCTGAGTCAGATGATGCCAAAGGTGGAATTCCACTGATCTCAGTGGGAATTTGGGTGGATAATATGTCACTTTGCAACCAGGCATGGCTTTGGGACAGACCAGAGAGGATGCAGGGTCGGCACTACAGGTACCTCCTCCATCTCCTCTTATAGGACGCTCAACTCAACCATCTGTCTTGCAATGCATTTGGGAACAAACATATTTGGGGAAAGTATCTGTGAGCATTTTAATTTTGTTAAGACCAAATGATAAACAAGGATAATAGTCACAAAAAATTCCCCTTCCCAAAAGAGTCCTAGAAATCCTAATTTACTGACTGGTAGCTGGTTTCACTAAATAGAAATACAGTAATTTAATAGTCTTAGCGTAGCAGTTTTCAGTAAGGAAAATTAACTAATTCATTATCACTTATAATTTGCTGAGGCATAGCTGCCATATTTGTAAAATCAGCATGTTCAGAAAAAAGCAAGTTTTTAATGTTCTTTTTTTCTTCTCAGATACATAAATGATACAATTACTTAGCTCCCTCTAGTGCCAATTTCTAAAATAAATTTCCCACTAATGACTGTATTCACCAATGTAATCATAGGAGCAAATTAAAAATTCACTTGGTAATAATTAACTAGTGAACTCTCAAAGGATTTAGTAAATTGCCATGAACTAAAGCAGAATTCAACCGGTGTCACAATTACAAAGAAAGGTCAAATGTAGGCTTTTGCACTAACAAAAATATGACATCAATGTTCAGACATTGTGTAGTTTGAACAATCGAGGCACACATGCCAATAAAGAGAAGCAGTCGGGGAGCAGTGATAGCAAAGGCATCATTCCTCTGACATTTGCAATACCATGATTAAAGTTGCATTCTTTTTTTTCTTTTTTTCATTTGCAGTCTTCATTTCTAAGGCTTAATAACTCTGCTTTGGAAAGAAACTCTAGGCTGAAATAGGACATCAGCCTAAAAATATATATATATTTTTTTTTTACTTGTTTTTAATCTTAGCTTTCCGGGTTTTAAAATACATATTTAAACATTGGATCAGGCTATGCAGCTGCCTGATGGTACAGAATCATCTCTAAAGCAATTGATTTCCAAGAAAATACATTTCTGTATTGACCTACAGAGAATATAAATCTAATGGCTCTTTACAAGTTCCACTGGACAACATATGTGGCACAGCAACAAGAAAAGCACTTATAGTTTCCTTTTCTCTTATTCCATCCTTAGATTTGCTTATTAAAAAGCTGCCCCACATATCAAAGCAATGAGAATACATAACCAATAGATCAATAGATAGACCATAACCATAGACCAATAGATTTAGGCTGGATGTCAGGGGGAAGTTCTTTGCTGTGAGAGTGGTGAGGTGCTGGAACAGCTGCCCAGAGAGGCTGTGGATGCCCCGTCCATCCCTGGAGGTGTTCAAGGCCAGGTTGGATGGGGCCCTGGGCAGCCTGGGCTGCTGTGAAATGTGGAGGATGGTGGCCCTGCATGTGTTTGGGGGGTGGGAGCTTCATGATCCTTGAGGTCCCTTCCAACCCAGACCATTCTGTGATTCTATGATCAGTGATAGCAGACATAAGTGAGCAGTGCTCTGAGTTTCCTTGGGAGGCTGCAAAGTGTGCCCAAGGCACAGGATAGGGCAGCAGGACCGCCAGCCCACTGGCAGCTGCAGGCAGCTCAGCCTCATCTCTGCAACACTGAGACTCCATCAAAACGTTCATCTCTGGGGAACACGATCTCATTTAGAGCTTCCCCATCCACATTACCTCTGCGCCTTTCCCAGGCCGTTCCAGCTGTGCTCCCTCCTGCCTGGGGGCAGAGCAGCCCAAGTTATGGTAGTGCTCTGCAAGCATCAACCTTAGGGTGTTCTGTAGCAACAGAACTAAACAGATATGTTTCAAAAAAATAACTAAGATGTGAAGAAAAGGCGAGTCCACAACTCCTCAGTGAACTGACCTGGACTGCAGCTGCCCTTTCTGCAGGAAAGCCAACTCTTAATTCCAGGCTGAGGTGGCCTGATTTCAACTTCCACATATTACTGTCTGACAAGTTAACAAGTGAACAAAAAAAAAACAAACCTCAAAAAACCTCAAAAGTGCAGCCAGTAGTTTTCCATTCCAAAGCAACTCGGGAGGCACTCAGCTCACCTCTGCACACCGACGATGTGAAGGCTGACCTCCGTCAACCTCGCATCTCAAGGCTCATTTTCTAAAAAAGTTCTTTGTATTTGTAGTCATCCTGTGAACTCTTGCCGTCAAGTTCATGTTCTTCCTTGAAGTGCAGGCACTGGAAATAAAAGAGCAGCCCTGCAGCCCTCTCACCAGCACTCGCTATCTCTGGCTGATAGTCCCCTTTTGTAATCCGGGGATTGCATTAAGCTGCTGGCAGGGCTCATGTGAACCAGAGGCTGTGAGGGCCCAGGAGGCCAACAGGTCCTCACGTGCAGCCTGCTCTTGTGACCCTCAGATTTCTTTCTTGTACTTGACTTTACTGGAAAATGCTTAAAACACAGTTTCCAAGATATCTGAAAAGTAACCATAGCATCTCATAGGGTTCCTCACCTGTTTCCTTTAAGGTTCATGAACAGAAGTCACCTGGTAATATGAAAGCAATATTTATCAAATGCCGTTTCAGAGACAAGAAGCTTTCATCTTTTATCCACGCCTGTCTTTTTTTCCCTTTTCCTAATCATTTTAATGAAACAGGTAATAGCAATCAATTTAATATTCCAGTCACAGCAATCAATTTAATATTCCAGTCATACAACCTATCCCACCAAATGTCCAGACTCCTATCAGTACCATGCAACAGCATCTCTACCTCCCATGTTATCCCCTCTTCTTTCAGAGGAGGCCTAAATAGGGAAAGCTCTGTATCAGCTGTATATGACAGTTCTAACAGTCTACACTGGAATTTTTCCAGCTCACCCACCAGTATCCTATTTATTTTGTTCCTGTTTCCTGAAATACATATAACTCAGTTGAATAGTAGGATATTTGAGTGGAAAACCAGTGGTCACTGTCTTCAGCCATTAGAAAAGTATTCAATAATCGGCAAATGCTCTTATCAACAGTGAAGTCTATATTTGATAATTCACAGGACAATTCTCCCTTTCTTCCAACTCTCACTGTACCCCATCCCTCCACTTACAGCAGAAAAAACAGATCTGAAAACCAAAATATTCACCTCCCTGGCTGTAAACGTGTCCCTATGTCAAGCAATCATCCAGTGCTAGATGTAAAAAGATGTGGTACCTCAAAGGAAACAAACAAAAGGCACCATTTACTCCTGGGCAAAGAAACAATGACAAAAAACCAAACCCTTACTATCCCTATCGAATGCAAAATTACACGAAATGAAGCTTATAAATTCATTTTAAGAATTCCATTTTTCTCTTCTTTTGTTTTATAGTTCTCCAATTTATGTAAGAAGTGTTTTAATTAAAACCAATAGCAAGAATGATTACAAACAAATAGTTTTCCCTGAGATTTCCTACACTTTCCAATTTATTTGGCAAATTCTTCATAGGAATGCATCTGTTCAACTACCAGCACGACAAGGGGAACTGTTTAATTCCAGATACTCTGCTTTGAAGGCTGCATGTTTTGCTCTATAAGGTTGGGCGCGTAACTAAATAATTGTTTTAATGAGAGTTACTAAAATATTCAGCTGAAAACTTCCTTAAATCAGTTTCAAACACATAAGGTGTCCATTAGTTTTGCCTTCTTTCAGTTTTTATAAACCTTTTATTCAGCTCTCCTCCTTTTCCCTTTGTGTATTTTTCCTTCTTCATGTCTAGCTAACATCCTGCTATGGCTCAGAATCTTTGGATCTTTTTCTTTTGAATAGGGTATTTTATTCCCAATTTCCAGTTTCTTTACAGTTTGTATCGAGATCTTCCAAATAGTTTGTGATTTTTTTTTTTTTTTAATTCTTCCCTATTTTTCTTTTTGGCACATCTCTTGATCCTCAGGTTGAGTTTAATTTGTCTCTTACTTTGTTCTTGGGAAGAAAGTGGAAGTAGCACGTGTGTTAGGAGGAAAGGCATCAGTCACAGTTCAGGTAACATCAGAAGTTCCAGTTGTTTGACATTGCTTCAAGATTTTCGTTTCCAATGTGGTAATTACAGTCACTACTAAGAATATGCTAAAAGAACCTCATATAAGCTCTGAGGCTTCATTGAAGCTCTCCACTGGCTTTGGAAGAGTTATCTTCCAATTCCTCTCATCTCTTTTCCAAGTCCTTCCAAGCACCATCGGATGATCAATTCCACTTCCCTGTAATTCCATATTCACCTCCTCTTTTTTTCTAAGCAAACCACACTGACTTCAGTTGACAAACTTACGTCCCACGTACACACTCACAGTGGTCTGAGAATGCTTCATTTCTATTTTCTTTGTCATCTAAAATGCAGAATTGTATTTAAGTGCCAACTGACTGTATTGACATATTTCAACGGCACCTTTCCCTGATCCATGATTCCATTAAAAATAAATAAATCAGCAGCATTTGGTAATAAAATGGTGATAAAGCCCATGCACCAATACACGGGAGTGTTCTCCACGAGCTCGATTGATGAACTGTTGAACATAATTTTATTAAAAAGAAAGGTGCATTATAGAGAAATTGTTCAGCAGTAATTTCTACAATGCATGATACTTTTTCCACTGCTGCCACAGCACCTGCTGCTGAGCATAAAGATGATTAGCCACAAACTAACCCACTACAGAATTATTATCAGTATATATTTGCGCGATGAAGAACTAATGGGAATTATGCAGATTGCATTTCCCTTCCTGCTGAAGGCAACCAACCTTCACCATCAACAGCAAAATGAAAACAGAACTCAGCTGTGGAAGAACAACGCAGGAATAGATTTTAGTTTATTTCCAAATACGTATTGTTGATTATTTCAAGACTTTAAGACACATGTTTCTTTTTCACGTAATTATATGACAAGCAGCCCGGTATCGTTTGTAATGGCGTACAAAATTTCCCGTGCATTTTAATGGCTTTAAGGACATAATAACTCTACTGCTGTATGTAGCAACCAGTAAACACACATCAAAGCAGCTTTTAAGAATTATAACGTAATCAGAAGGTGGTGCAAATCAGCAACGATTGGCTTCCCTAATCTGATTAGAAGTGCTTGAAATGCTCTGCCTCCAGTCAGAGGGTGGAAGCTGGCTTCTGGCTGATTCCTTGTGGGGATGCCCTGGCTTGGGACAGGCTCTGCATAGAGGGGGCCAAAACTGGAGGCCAGGTGGGGTCTCCTGATGGCATCATCAGCACAAAGGGTTTCTGAGGTTGTCCCATCTTGAGGGCCACCACCCTTCCAATAACTGAGGGCTCTTCATTTAGCAGAGCTCTGTCTTTGTTCAGCTTGGACACTTCACCTTAAAAATGAATTGCTGGTATGAAACAAGAAGCAACTGATGGGCAGAAACAAAAGCAGGAGTACTGAGAATTGTGTTCATATTTTCTTGGGCAGCTTCTTCAGGCACGGGGGAAGTGGCTGCAGGATGCAATTTGCTGCACTTTGATTGTTTGTCTCTTTAAACTTTTGCCAAAGGTGATTGGAATGCCAGATGCACAATTTTGGGTACACTTTAAAGGCCAAACAAATACAAATTACATAGTGTTGGTTTGGTGTCTCCTTTTATTTATTTTTTTTTTTTTTCCAATATGGAAAAAGCATACAGTAGAAAAAAAGGTATTTGCAGTCTGATGAGAGCAGCCACAATGAGGATTCAGTAAATCTTTCTTAAAGAATCACTTACAGAGGGATTGCAAGATGAAGAAACATATTTATGCACATGAAGAGATGTGTAATCAGTGGTTTTCTTTTGTACTGTAATTGATGCTTCACAAAATACATTCACTTGAGTACCAGTATTTAGTGTTTCAGACTGGAAAAACAAACAGGAACGAGTAAAAACAAATTCTCAGACGAATGGTTTCGTTGCACAGGTCTTCCGTGGTTCACTTGCATCGTCTAAATACTCAGAATAACTTCTTTCATTCTAAAACTCTTTTATGCCAATAGCAAGAACTTTTATATTTGTTGTACAGAGCAAGTAAGATTATTTAAATACAGTCTTAATGAAGGCTGACCAGGATATCATCAAATGTTTTTTTATAAAGTAGAATATTTAAAAATAGGGAAGGGTAATTAACTGCATTATAGTCAGTGTGTTGGTTCATTATATCTACAAGTGCAATTTAAATTTCCAAAATGTGTGGAATATTCTTCAGTACAGCCTGAAGCTTTTAAGGCTTACAATGACTAAAAATTTCTTTGCATGTGCTGAAGATATGGGCTGCTTACTGGAAAGGAAATCAAATGTGTATTTGATTAATTGATGTAGTCACATATTAAAAACTTTTGCTTCTTATCCCATTAAAAGTAACACTAATGAGCAATGGCTGTGACCTTC
Source organism: Chrysolophus pictus (assembly GCA_037305975.1). NCBI lineage: Eukaryota > Metazoa > Chordata > Aves > Galliformes > Phasianidae > Chrysolophus > Chrysolophus pictus. The sequence continues at coordinate 3,108,688 of CM074582.1, read as the reverse complement.
AAGTGGAAAGCCACGTGTGCTTCAACCCCTCAATATTTACCACCCAAATTTAATCTTTATAATGGACACCTTAAAAGGAATCTGATAGAAAATACTAAGAGCTGCTCCAAAAGTAAAACACTTAAGGAAGATTTTGATTAATGCCTCGTGATTAATCAATTGATTAATATAGTTTTCAATACAGATGTTAGGCCACTGTCTACTTTAATCAACCATCCTGAAAATGGTGAAGACAAACGATCTATTTTTCTGTCGATTGAAAAAAAGAAAGCCTATTTTAGCAGTTATGTAAATTATAAGACAAACCTTCCTTACGATGCCCAGATTTTCCTTTTATGAAAACCTTAAGCACCGGAACTATTAATTAGGGAAGTGTCATCCTCTTGGGCACGAACTTGGTATAAACCTAAAAGAAGTCACACATTCGACCAAATGAGTGCACTTTTTAAAAGAAATTGTTTTAGAATTGCACTATAATCCATACTTAAAGTCCCTCTCCATGATATTTTTTTATTCTGAGACTGTTTCTAATTTGTGATTATGCCTTCTACCATACTAAAACTGAAATCTTTATTCCAGTCAAAAATAATCACCCTGTAATTACTGTGACAAACTGCCCAAGCTGTATCATTGTGGCCATTTCGACTAATGATATTGTATTAGAATGCCTAGCAATAGACTTCAAATGGAAAATATAATTATGTGCATTAGTTTGTCTAAGCATTTATAAGATCACATATCCATCAGTTATCAGGTCTCATAAAAAAAGCCATATATCACTGTCACTGCTAGTTTTGTTATTGGAAATGTGGGCCATTATGAACTCAGCTTAAGATGTGTGTCTTAAATTTCACTTATTCTGTTGTCCAGTAAATCCATGTAGGCTGAATTTCTATAAAATGAGCAGAATTTTCAGCTGATGGCACAGGAACAAATTATTTGACAGTCCCGCCAAACACAAACTAAATGTTTACGGTTCTATTTAAAGCTAACAGCCTTAATCTTGGAGATGGGGAGGCTCATGTTGTACTTCACTCACTGGGCTACTGAGTGGGCATACAGTTAAATGGCTGCGTTCATCTTGGACGAACTGAATCTGTCTTTGCTCCTGTTCCACAAAGCTACGGCGATGTCTGAGCAACCTCTTCTCATCCCATGCAAACTGAGCGCCTGGCTCAGCTCCAGCTGGTCAAATTGCAGCTCTGCAATAGCAGCTGCCTTCACTTCCCCCGTGCTCTTTCTATACGTGCTTTTCTTTGAAAAAAAAAGCAAACGGACTATTTTGCATTTTGAAAGGAAATGTGACAAGTCGCTTCTATTTATGATCCCCAACGTCCAAAAGCCAAAGTGGAAGGAAGACGACATTTTCAGCCACAAAAACTGTGAAAAGAAATCAACAAATTCAAAGTAGACCAAGAAAGATGTGCCTATCTGTTGAAGTCCTGGTACTTGTTTTATCTTCAAACAAGATACAAAGCAGTCCTTTTGCAGTTGGGAGCCCACATCACCATGGCACCCCATTGCCCGGCTCAGTGTATGCGGAGGCAGGAGCATCCCCCAGCATCTGATGTCACGTTGTTGCACAGCAAGGACAAGTTATTACATCATCTGTTATTACATAACAATGATGAGTTACCCTCAGAAAATATAACTCACATTTTTCTTCCACTTTTTTGGGTCATCTGACATGCATATCTGTGGTTTCAACACCACACTTAAATAATATCTCTTGCTGTGTTTTGGTGCCAGCATAAATTTAAGTCATCCAAACAAGATTGTATATTTGAACTGACAAAGAATAAATTATTTGCATCTGGCATAACTGATGGTTGTGTCAAAGCCCCAGCATATAATTCTTAATCTTATAGATGCCTGTTTACTTGTGCACGAGATAGCTGAGCTGAGCCTCTTCCCAGAACAATTACCAAGTTATTGCTATGGGCTAGCCTGGGACTTCCAGGGGAAGCACCATATAAATGCTGCAGACCTGGAGCACTGTGGAAGGCATACTGTGAACTAGAGATCAACACTCTGCTTTTTTCTCTTTATTTTCCAAGTAAAATGGGAATGTGTCGGGCGGGCGCAGAGCTGCAGGTATGTTTTTTGCTTCCATGTGCTGCTCTCCAGCACAAGTACCCCCAAAACTGAATGCTATGCAATCAGAAGGGAAATGTTATTCACTCTCCTCCATGGCTGAAAAGGTGCTGTGATAATCCAGCCTGTGTAATACAATCTATTTCTTAAATGAAAACTATCTTTCAGTGGGCTAAGGTATTTTATGGTCGGTTTTAATTAATATTGATTTTATATGTTTAGAAAGAAAATCCACCAATTCAGACCTGGGAAATGTTTAAGATATGTTGTTTTTCTAGGAGAATTTTCATTGATTTTTATTAATCCTGCAGTTTGCAATGACTGGGTTTTATCTGCTCTTGTGTATTTTATATTAGGATGCTAAAATAATCTATTGTATTTGATATTCAAATACATAACAGAAGAAATGTGAACTACAAAACCTTGGGGGGACATTTCTAGGATCTACCTGTTCTGCCCCAATAAAGGACTGGGGTCTTATTCTGTGAGATCAATAGGCTATGAAATCTCTGCCTCCTTATTAGCAGAATTAATTTTAAAGTGGCAATACACATCCTAGAAAATCTGCTTCATATTAAGAAGTCCAGATGTTTTTGGTCTCTCTGTCTGACATTCCCACCATCAGAATAAATTGTATTTCCAGACTAATGTAATAGATAAGAGATATGAATAAATCTCATACAGTTCAGATGATAAAATTAACATGCTGATGATATTTTAATGTTTCCATATAATCAAGGGGGCATGGATCATGCTTCCACCAGTTCCAATGTAATTCTGTTCTTTAATCTTTTCTCAAGAAAAAAAAAAAAAAAGCATTAGAGAGGATTATACAGTAAACAGTATGTGCTCCAGTCTTAAAGCAAGTTGTTTGTGATATGGTTGAACGGCTTTGCCCAAAGGTATTGCAGCAAAGCAACTAATCCACTGGAGACTTGGGGTCAGAACCAGCATTCCTGCACTGCAAGTGTGTCACTTACACATTGTAGCTTCTGGTGGAGAAGATCCACTGATCTGGAGAATAGTATTAACATATTAGAACCACTCATCATCCATATGACCTTATACAAAGGACACAAAATCACACTCAACTTACAGGCAGGAAATCTAACTGAATTTAAACTTAAGGAGGTCAGAACCTGGCCCAAAATACAACAGTGGGCTTGCTGGAGCAAGGCATGGGGACAGGGTGAACTGAAATATAAAGACCAGTGATAAACTAGATGCAAAGACATCAAAGGCAAAGGGGGGGAACAAAAAAGGGGGAGTGAGGATGGAACCAAACACGCAGACTAAGCCTTGAGCCTAAGACGTATTTATATTTAGCCAACATTATTGGCATGAGTTGGAATTCATCAGGCAGAAGTCTTAAAAGGAGCTGAAGGGATCTGAAGACCCAATTCCAATAAACATTTTTATGCTGCCTGGGAATCTGACCGATGTACGTGGCTACAGACTCCAGGTTTTATTCTTTAATGTCAAAAGCACCAGGATGTGCCCCCTTCAAATATTTCAAGGGGAACAGTAATCAGCTCCAGGACCAAATGGCACATTTTGAGAGTGATAATGCATTCCTCTATATTACTCTCTCTTTCCTAATTTTTTTTTTTTAAGTAGAGAAGAAAGTCTTGCTTTTTGAGCTAAAAAATGTATGCAATTAAGTGTGAATATCATTATATTAAATTGACAGAAAAAGAGCAGGTGATCGTGTACTACAGAGAAGATCAACATCATGAATGTAATATTCAGAGGTGAATAACCTTAAATTTGCATGTTGAATCCTCATCTTGTCTTCTAAAGGCATTTAAATTCCAAGTCCTAATATATGTTTGAATTTTCACATGAAAAGAATTTGCCACCCTGTTTACCATCATTTCTATGAAGAATCTTAACATTACTTTAAAAGCAACAATTAGCTGGTAATGCTCTCAGGCCTAAAAATTCACATTCCAATAATCTAAAGAGCTGTAATGAAGGTGAAGTTAATGAAGATCAGCTGGCAGTGATGTGCACAGACCCTATGTCAGGTGATGCTGAAGGGATAAAGAAGAGAGCTCAAACAGCCAGAGGTTCCTCTGGAAACTAATCTCTACATCTTATCCAGAATCAATACACACCCTGGGGAACCTGCAGAATATCAACATGCAATATGCAAAAAAAAAAAAAAAAGCATACATGCAATGCAAAAGTGCATGAAAACTGTGTTAGGAGAAAATGAAAAAGGATTCTGAAGCACATCTCAGTGAATGAAAGTAAAACTTCCTCTATGGTAATTCAGCCCCTTCACTGACGTAGCCATTATAATGTGGATTTGATGCATGAGTATTTCCCATGCAAAATCCTTGTTGTGTGGCCCTCTACCACGACACACAGAGAATGGGAACTTCCTGCAGAAACGTATTTCCTTGAGCCAAAACATTGCTGCAAGATGGTTTCACCTAGCTGCACTGCAGCCAAGCAGCAGCTTTGACATGGGACTGAGTTATGAAGCTGGAAACTCCATTGAACTGCAGTTATCATGGGCAGAAAGCTCACCCAGGACAATTCTTGTGGCTATAGGAGCTTCTCCAGCATCCAAAGGATGCTCCCCATCAAAACAAATATCTTGTCCTGAAAGTATCTGAAAGTCTTTTGCTGTCAATAGGAATGCTAGCACTGTAGCTTGCAGTTTACCACCAAAAAAGAGATCAGCATGATGTAACATTAAAAAAATCTATGTATGTATAACTTATTTTTTGTAAAGGGTGCGCTAACGAGAATCAGTAATACACTGAGAGAAACTTCAAACAATTTATAAATACTTTCCAGTATGAAAAGGAATAAACTGCTTTTCCCTGTTACGCAAAAAAGACCAATGTCATGTGCTAGAAACACAACAGGAGGTGCACAAATTTTCACAGAACGCTTCCTACCACCTTTTTAATTCACAAGCATATGAATATATTCAATCAAAACATATTAATATCATCTTGCTACTTTCAGCACCTGTACCTTTCTTTTGATGGAAGTAAAATTCGTGATATTGTATGAGAAAGCCATTGTAATTAAAAGCACTTTAAAAAGCAATTTTAGCAAAACAATGACAACACAACAAGAGTATTCCAGCTGAAAATATGGAACCTTTTCAAGCTAGGGAAAGCCTGGTAGCTCCACAAGCGCTCTGTAAATGTGGAAAAAAAGCAGCTCAGGGGGTAAGAGAAGTCGGTATTGATAACTCTGGTAGATACACATCTCACTTCTGCCAATAAGAGACTCAGAGATGATCCACATGGTTCTAAACCATCTAAGATTGTTGTTTCCATGTCAGGAATGAGAATGCTGAAAGTGTTCTTGGAGGTGCACGGGGATCAGAAAGAGGATGCACAAGTTTGGAATTAGGTCTATATTCTACAAATCCTTAAAAATTCTTCCCATTTTTTCTACTGGTGCCCAGTCCTTACACTCTCATCCTCCCATTTAGCATTGCATGACCTTCGAGAGCTCGAAGAAGAATTGTGCCATTTCCAGCAGAGCACAGGTCTCTTGTGCAAGGCACACTGGGACTATATAAGCGCTGCTCCCAAGCGCACGCATAAGGTGCCACAGAAAAAGAAAGCTCAACCTTTGGCTCGTAAGTCATTTCTTTCCAAGTGATCTAAGAACACTAAACTCTTCAAGCAACACAGCACATTTTAGACACTACAAAACCACTCTGAACTGTCAGCATATTTCCAACAGATTGATGACTTCGAAGACCTCCAGTGTAGAGGGTAATGTTAAGGATCCGCAGTTACTCAGCTAAAGTTGAGATGAGGCATGCTTTCCTTCCAATCTTGGATATTGAATTTGAAAACCCTCATAGGTTTTGCTGTCAGAGTTGTTGCTTAAAACAGACCATTGTAGGAATGAGTTAAAAAATGAAGGAAAGGAAAAAGTTTAAAGGATACATCTCTATCTTTTTCAAGCTAAAATTGGGACAAATCTACAGTTCCACAGAAAAGTAAAAAATAATTACTGTGTTAAGTTCTTGTCCTGAGACTAGTGTTCTTTACAGCCAAAAACCCCTTAATGTCCCTAATGTAAGCATGAGGCAACAGCTTTTATTATACAAAATTTTACTATGAGCAGAAACTCAACGTGACCTGAAATGCAACTTACACATTGTATTTCACTGATTTTATTCAGTTTCACAATGAATAGCCTTCAACACCAGACAAATATGCAACCGAAACTCAAAATAAAGCCAAATTAGAGCAACATTAAAAAAACCATAGCAATAAAAATATTTAAAGATTTTGTAACTTCTTACACAATAACTCTACCACTGTAATTCCTTCTTATTTTTTGCATAAACCCATTTATGGACAGAAGTAAGACATTATAATAACCACATGGCTTCCCAAACCCTCACATTCCTTCTTTTACCCACCTATAATTCCACAAACTAGTCACCCTGTAAATTTGGCCTTCATTGTTCAAGGTATCTCTAAATAATCAGCACTCTGTGCAATGTCTGCTAGAGTTTAATGAGTATAAAAGAACAAATATGTGAACTGGAACATATAAGAAACACCAGAATAGCTAACAAATTTAACCCATGCATGGTGAAGCTGGCCATACATCTAGAAGTTTGGGAGAAACGTAATTCTAAGAGATAATACAATACTCAATACGCACATCTCCCTAGAGAGTTGTTTTAGTGTATTACAAAACTACTTATTTGTTAAACATGAATACATTTTAAATTAAGTATAAGGAAGATAGCCAAAACACTCTACTGTATTTGGAATGGAAAGCTTCACTCTAGGAGGAATAGTTTGAACGCTCCTTCTATTGAACTTTCATCTGTGACCTAAAATTGAGGTTGTAATATCCTTCTAACATTGCCAACTGCAAGGTCCATGGGAAATGCATGACTTACAAATCTTCGTGAGAAAGAGGTGCTTAAATATCTCCTCCTCTTGCATTTGCTTTTGCTAATGAAAGCTACCTTTCTTTTCTTCCAACCTCCTGGAGGTAATTATTTCTATTTGACTCGCTAGTCAAGCTTACAGTGTCTTTTACAAAAGGTTTTGGGTAGTTTCAGCAAAGCCATTAATTAGCTGCAAAATGGGCTCATAAATTCAAGAAGTGATATACTGCTCCTACATTCCTCTTCCTTCTGACTGGAGGACAACCCATCCCTGCCTACAGCCAGTGGTCAAGCATGGCCCTGGGGACAACCCACTGCATACCCCAGCCACTTTGTAGAGCTTGTACTTCTTCACTGAAACACAGATGTGAAGTATTACACAAAAAACAAAAGGCTGAGCTGCTCACGAGGCTTTTTTCACTAATCTTCATATGACAATGCAATCTTTAATGAATCAATCAATGTAAAGTCTCTAGGCAGGAAAGTTCTAAACTTACCGTATAAAGCAGGCATTTAATTCTGATTTAGTGAGATAGTTATTACTTATTAATTGGATAACATTATGAAAGGTGAGTACGTGTATGTCAGTTATACATTAATTAGTTAGTATAGTGAGAAATACTACATACCACAGGAAGCTGCCTTACATGCCCCTTGAATAAACTTAATTACATGGAAAGAAGTTCAGGAGCACATTCTCTTATATGTTTAAACATTACTATGAAAAATAAATTATCTTGGTATGCTCCTCAGACAAAGCATGGCTTCTGGAATTTACAGAAATAGTACTTACATGACAAAATTCTATGTAGTGCAGAACTTTCAAGCAAATATTTTATGTCGCTTAGGTCATCAGGTAAGCACACAAGAATCAGAAGTCACCTCTTTTCAGAATTATCTAAGATTTAAGAGCAGTTTAATTATGAAGCTGGACATGCCAGGTGAAATCAGGATCACATAATGAATTTCTACTTCCTCAAAACTCTTAATGGACAACTGTATCTCTCCTTCTATGACTTTTTTTTTCTAGAATATTCACTGGACACATGTTAGGGATGGAAAGCTGTTTCCAGTGTTATCTCTTCCTCAAGCAAACCATTCTGTTAATAACCACACTGCTTCTGCAGCACATAGTCAAGACTAATGAGATCATTCCCACTGGTGTGATATGGTCAGAGCAGCCACCTTTGCTCACCTCACTTGGCTCTCTACTCTACGTTTAATGAATGTTTCCTCTCCAGAAAGGGCTAAAATCAACTTTCTTAATTTAGACAACATTCCGCAAAGACACTTCTGGGTATTTACAAGAGGTAATCAGACATTTTCTCTTAAATAGCACATCAAATGCAGACCACAAGAATGATTTCACTGAATTTCCTGGAGCAGCCAGGTAACCAGACTGTGAGAGTGCAACCATCCTGCCCAGTCAATGCTCATCCCTTTTCAGTATCTCCTTGCCAGCTACCCTGCCTCTCATTGAGAAAGTCAGCACCTCTCAATGCACACACGTCCCAGAGAGTGTAAAAACAAGTAATAGTCTGTGTCATATGGTGACAAATACAGTTCAAAGTACCATTATCGCTTGTTCTCGTGGTGATAATTAATCTCATCATCATTATCATAATGAGAAACCATGTTCAGAAAATGCTGATTGAAAAACTCTGATATAAAAAATACAAGTCATTCACTGCCCTGCCACCCTAACTGATTTTTACATTTGCTGTTGATTAGTGCAGTCTTCCAAATAAATTTTATACCCCCAATCCAAACTTTTCTAGTGTTCTTATGTTTCACTTCATGATTTTTTAAAATGTTCCACTCTAGCATGAAGTGCTAGGATTGCACTTTTGTTCATTAATTTATGATGGATCTTTAATCAGAATCTTTTCCTGATTCTGCTCCACTCCCAGTGATGTGGTGACAGAGAAAAGGAGAAATAAATGGGGATGGAGAGAGAATGAGGGAAAGGAGGTGATAGTGAGAGAGAAGAGGGAGGGGAGAGGGGGAGAGAGGAAGAAAGAAATGGGAAAAAAAAAAAAAAAAAGGAAAGGGGCATAAGGGAGGGAAGGAAGAGAAGAAGGGAGGGAAAGGAGGGAAAAGAGGGAGGGAGGGAGGGAGGGAGGGAAGGAGGGAAGAAGGGAGGGAGGAAGGGACGAAAGGAGGAAGGGAGGAAAGGAGGAAGGGAGGGAGGGAGGGAGGGAGGGAGGGAGGGAGGGAGGGAGGGAGGAAGGAAGGAAGGAAGGAAGGAAGGAAGGAAGGAAGGAAGGAAGGAAGGAAGGAAGGAAGGAAGGAAGGAAGGAAGGAAGGAAGGAAGGAAGGAAGGAAGGAAGGAAGGGAGGGAGGGAGGGAGGAAGGAAAGAAATAGATAAAAGAAAAATTGGAAAAAATGAAAGAAAGATGAAAGAAAAAGATGAAAAGAAGAAAGGAGAAGAAAATGAAAGGAAAGACGAAAAGGGAAAGGAGGGGAAAGTAAAAGTAAAAAGAAAGGAAAGGGTCTTAACATAATAAATAAACCTACCCTATCATGGGCAAATATAAACTATGATAGATAAGCATTACATATTCCAATTTTTCTCTAGTTTTAAGCTCAGAATTAGACATTGTAAACATAAAGAGAGTAACTGAAACCACAGGATTTTATATGCCACCGGGAATATGGTCTGATGTACATTAGGCCGTAAGCGTACACAAAAACATTGTAATGCTATACAACATTAGTCTTTATTATCCTTTAAATCAAGATTGTTACAAAAAAAAAAAAAAAAAAAAAAAAAGATGCATATAGAATATATCTCAATCCTATACCATAAATCCATATGGAATAACCTGGTAGTGGTTGAAATTGTAGGGCTGTGCTGTAAAAGGAGGTGGATCAGTTGATCAAAGTGGCTTCTTCCAGTGTTTTATCTGTTCTGAACATATTAATTGACTCACAGCATGGCTATATACATATGCACAATCATTATGTGATAAATTAAAAAGGGGTACATAATAAGCTTAAGTCACCATAAATCATATAATAAACATCTGAATGAGAAAATTTAATAAATGATATGTTTCCACAACAACTTCATCCCCTTCCATTAAATCTGTATCCCCCTAGGACTTGTTCTAATATTCTCAATCTCTAAGTACACATCATTTATTAGAAGGAGAAAAAAAAAAAAACCAACAACAAAACTCACCCTTCCAGGATGTGTATCTTCCTCTGACTTTTTGGTCTGGCATTTTCTCTCGTGTGGACAGAATTCAGCCCCCAGACTGTAGTTGTTTTGGATGGAAAATGATTTCCTGCTCTGTGTAAACTTTTTCATTTTAAAAATGTCTCTAATCTGCGTCAGCATGACACCATGTGAATGGGTGAACAGGAAAGTCATAGGGAGAGAACTCCTTTCAGATTGTTGTTATGCCTTCTTGAGAACAGCAGCTTTGACTTCTGTTGCCTACATCCTACACAAATGCCTTATGTGCAGAATTGCCAGCCAGCAAGAACTGGCTGAGACCTTCCTTTGGCATGGGCAGAAACTCCAATCTAAACCCAAGAAGCTTTTCAGATAGCATCTGACGCATATTTTGCAAAGAGAAGTTTCTTCTGCAAATAGTTTTGCTGCTACAAGCTCTATCTTTGCTAGAAAGAAACCTTTTCCTAGCTTACAGACTTCTAGTTCACGTTAAGCTTCAGAAAGAAAAAGAATATTTTTGTAATACAGAGAACATGCTAGAATTGAGACCATCTTCTTCCTAGCACTCCAATGTGACTTTGGAGAAATCACTTTTAATCCCACATTGCCTAGGTGTCAGAACTGATCTTATTTAGCAGTTTTGATAATTATTTTGACAGAGAATGCAAGTACACCAATGACATTGTTTTCATGACATGAATTTGGAAGGCACTGCCAACCCAAAGGAATATTGGACTACAGGTAAATTAAATCATCTGGAGACTGCAGTGACAAAAGTAGAATAAAATTTTGTGATTCAAGATTGCAAGCTCATTAATTTGAAGGCAAATAGTCAGTATTTCTGCTGACAGTTTGTATTTCTTGCTCAGAAGGCAAAAAAATCATAACATTCTATAAGCCACCAATGAGATGCATCCATGAGCAGAAAAGCAAATGGTACATTTTAGCATAGGGAAGGATGAGTATTCTCATTAGCAATAGGAACGTTTTCATACTTTTGCACAAGTCCATGGGCACAGCATGTCAGGATTACAGTTCTTCAGATTGTTCACACAGAGGAAGAAAGCTGATATGGAATAGGGATACCCAGGCTAAAGTCCAAACTTTCACTTTCATCCTACAGTGATGAAAATGAAAAAAAGTGCCTCGTTTATCTCAGCAAAATGAAAGAAGGCTGGGGCTAAAACTATTTAAATCACTAAGCAATGTTGGTGCAAATCCAAATAATCCAAATATGCATTTACTTGCTACAGGTAAATTCTGACTATTAGAAGAATATGTCTAAATGACATCTTCAGGCAGGAGAGAAGTTCTCTCATAGTAGTAGCAGTAGGAGCAAACTGACTTTAAATTAGTTTGGTGTGTTTCTTGTTTATAATGCTATATCACATCAAACAATAAACACGAGTGCAAAAAGAGAATTTCTCTATTTCCACTACTTCTAAATACAGTACCCTTGCTTTTTGATATCCCATTGAACTGCATTAAAAAAAAAAAAAAAGGAAGTTATAACTAATTTTTCTTATACTAAAACCTTCCATCTTTTTCAACTAACTTGTCTGATTTCCATGATCATAAAGAACTTTATAATATTAAATTATAACAACACCAATCAAAGGCATGGGGAGCAAGAGGATTCTCAATTGCAGCCCATGCATCACTCAATATCATCAGAGAAGAAGAGATTGAAAAGCGCATCAATTCACATAACTTTCTCCCGGTGCCCATTGTCTTTTTCAGTTTCTAATGATACTGAAGTGCCTCCATGATTAAAATTTAAAGCCTTCCCAGTAACCAAGTAATTTGTCCCAAACTCCTTATCCGGCACTCACCATGAAGACTCTGATTTTAATATACCATTAATCAAGCTCCAGCCAAGTTTACTACTGATACTTTCAATTACAGAGGAACTAACTTCATTCTTCCTAGTGTATCAGTGAGAGACCAATTCCTTGATTAGCCATAGAACCTAACAACAGACGGATAAAAGAATCGGGTTTGATGCCCTTTCCTGAAGGAACTATTTGTTGTGAATTACAGATCAGTAAACAGAATTGGATCTCTCTACTGCAGGATATACTTCAGCCAAATTTTGAGCCATACGTGTCGTATTATAGTAAAAAACATCAACCGGTTTCAAGTTTTACAGTGCAGTAATAATATGTGATTTGATTAAATGGAAATTAATGCGATGGTGAGTTTAACAGGCAAGTTCTAAATATCAGCATATTTTACAACACAAACATTTACACAAATGCGCACGATGCGTGCTTAGTTTAAGCATATGAATAGGTCCACACTCTTCAATAGGACATCTCATGCTCTAAGTGATGCACGTGCGCAAGTGATTGCAGGATCAGTTATCAGAAAATGATCCCTGGTACAATTTATAAGAATTCCAACAGATTGCAAATAGCTATGATTTGTCACACAACATCTGGTCTCTTCTCTCCGCAATCAAATGGACAAATGGAAATAACAATACAGACTGCGAAAGCGCAGCTTGTAAAAAACAATTAGAGGGAGAGGGACCCATACCTTCCCCTGCCAGTGATGGAATTTGCACAGGACCGTCTGGCTCAGCTAACAAAGAGTCAGCGTTTGTTTGAGCTGGAGTGCAACTTGCACAAAACAAGGATTTCATTCTGAAGTTGTTCTCCCAGCTACAGCAAGCACTTCAGGAATGCCTCAGGCTGAATGGGATCCCAAGTCTCATTTGTGCACCAGGGAGCCCCAAAGTTCCAGCAGGGCTAAGCTGCTGCCTCCATCAAAATACAAAGTCACCTGGGAGGGAAGAACGTTTAGGAATAATAATAGGAATAATTTCTGCAACACCATTTAAACAAAGAATGAGATCAATATTCATTCCTAGTCTCTGCATGGCACCATTTGCTTGATTGTCTGGCTTATCTGATTAAAAATAAGTTTCAAATTTAAGAAAAGAGCAATTATTCAATTCCTTGAAATATCTGAGTTCACTGTCATTCAAACCCACTACATGCAAGAAATCATCTTCAACATTAGTTACCTAGAAGTCTTAGCCCATCAGCATATTTTGTGGTACTTGTAGGCTAAATCCGCATCTATTTAGGTGGAGCCTGTTTTATTAAGAAGAGAGAGATTTGGGCAAGATAACAGACTTCCTCCAGAACGATGACCAAGAAACTGTAGACATGTTTTTTTTTTTTCAAATGATGAGCAATGCTGATGGCACAGCCTCATCAGTGACCCCACATGAAAGAACCCCAGCACAGCTTCACAACGGGTGAGGACACGACAATGTTCAGTCGAGAAAGTTTATATTTTGGGATTCATCCAAAACAAAGTTCCCAAATTCCTATTGCTTACCCTTCCTTTATTTTTGGTTTTTTGTTGTTGTTTTTTTCTCCAACAGTGTCAATGGAATGGACGAGACACAGAAACACACCACTTAGATTTTTCCTGAAGTTTTACTTTATCCCAAGCATAGTAATACCTTTTTTGTTACGATTCATAATGTTAACCAATTCTTTTCTGTCAACTAGTAATTTTTTGGCAGATCCCTTTTGCATGATTCATGAAGGACCAGTAAAAGGCTAATTGTTCAAATTAATTTGCGTAAATGACTAAGCAAGAGATAACAAAATTACATCTGCACTTGTTTGGCAAAGATTCAATAGCAGCGGCCCTGTACTGCCAGCTGCTTCCAGACAACACTCTTGCAGAAATTAAAAGCTACAAATATTAATTAATACACTTTTTTGGTACGTTAATTTGCACTGAAAGGTTCCGGAGTACAAAACTGCTGAGAAGATGAACCATGATAATTAGAATTAATGGGATGGATGCATGTTTTTTGCAGCTGAAGTTTTAAAAACCCATGAATGGAACTGGGAACTTGGAACTGACATTCTCATAAATCTCTATGATAATGCCGCTATTAGTATTAGAAGGATTAAGTACTGTGGCTCCAGCGTTATCCATCACATGACACGTTGTATCCCATCTGTCACTGCAGCAGCTAAGACATGATAGCTGTCCTTGAGGAAGCCGTATGAAAAGCTTTGGGAATTCAAGGAATTGTGGTGCTGAGTGTCGGGCGACAAAATGAATCGCTCAAACCTCTGACTCTCCAACAGAAATAATGGCCGGTGCTCTGTACTTGTCAGCTTAGTGCTTTAACAAATACTCCGACTGTGGTATCTGTATTTAAGTTAAGTTAAGCAGTCTGAATTAGAGATAAATCAGGCAGGGAGAAGGAACAGCCAAATGTCAGAGATTTTTATCTTTGGCTCGTTTCTCTCTGTGCAGGTTGGATGTCTGTGGGACCATTTTTACTAATGTGCCCCCAATTAATTTTGCATATTTTAGGGCAGCGAGCACCATGGGAGCACCACGTGGAAACAACACTCAAGTTTTACTTGGAATCAGTAATGAGACTATTTATCTACTCCACAACATTATCTGCACGTTATCACGATGCAAATCCCCTTCCACATGGAAATGACCATGAAATTTTAGAAGAGCTCTTCCTTGATGCTTTACCTGTCAAATTAACTGTTTTTTTCCTTAAAAACTGTACTTTTACGTTATAGAAATACTTTACAGGGACACAGCTGCAGTGAGTCTAGGCAACCTATTTTACTAATTTTTCAATGCTAACAACGAATTGTAGAAAAGCTGCTTTCAAGCTTTCAAAAGTAAAAATTTTTAAATAGTACTTTAATTCTATTTTCAGTGATACCTATGATGCGGAAACGTACATGAAAGTATATCCAGAATGTATTGCCCCTGCATAGTGTGGCAGAAAAAAATATCTAAATTATGCTTTCACCATTTCTTAAGCCCCCCCGATGTAATGGTTCACCTACCAAGGCTGACCAGTACATCCTCTGTCCTTTTCCAGAACAATCACTCCGGAATTCAATTCATTCAGCTCAAGATTTTGCAGAACAACCATCTTTCCAATCTTTTCTTTTTCCTAGTTGAGTTTGTAAAATAATACCAGAAAAGGCATGTGACCTGCAACAGAAATGCATCCCCTATCTTCCAGCACACCATTTCACAGGCTCCCCATGTTGTTATGCCTTTACACTGAACTAATGAACCATTTCCCTCTTCTACAATGAGATAAATCTGTGTCTATTTGCCTTTTATTCATCTGCATGAGCTGAAAAAAAAAAAAAAAAAAAAACCACCACCACCTTATGTCCCATCTCCGATGACATCATTGAACAAGATAAAAAATTCTTCCTGACCCTGATCCTCAGCATCTGGACTGTTAATATTGTGCAGTCAGATGGCTTGCAGTCTCACAGCAAAGTCAATGCAAAGCTTTCCATCCTTCTTTGGGCATCAGACTGAACTGGGAACACAGTGGCAGTCAGGGGTGTCGTGAGCTCCCCTCTCATACCCACACATTGAAATTTGATAGAAAAGCCTGAGAATCATTCGGTAGATGCATCCTTCAGAGCTGAGCTGTATTATAATAATAATACTTAGATGACAACCTATATAATAACTGAATAAGTTCATGAGCCACAACATAACAGATAACACAGGAGAAAAAAAAAAATAGGAGCATGTATAAGAACACAACAGAAAACCACTTATTTGCTATCTAAATACGACGGTTAATTATAAAAGAAAATGCAGGAAAATAATTCAAAATCAGAAATGTTTTGCATTTCTGTAGCAAATTATGCCCTGAAAATCCAAAGCACTTCCAAGACTCTTCAAAGCTGTTTGCAGGTTGTGAATTCCAAACCCCAGAGAGCCAACCACTGCCGCTACAGCCTTGCAGATTGGCAGAAGGATGAAGGGGATACAAACCTTTGTCCATAGCATGATCTGAAATATATTTATCACCTCTATGCTTTCTCAGTAAAGCTGAGAGGAGTTGTGGTCCTCCTAGCATGGCTTTTGCTCTTTTTCTTTGCTAATTCAAGATTCCTAGAGCAGCTCCTTCAGAGCAGGCACCTTTGCAGTGTTCTCCTGCTACATTTGAGGGCTGTCCTGTTTTCCCCCTGTTCCAGTTACATAGCAGCATCATTTCCTGCTGGTTTACCAAAAATTTATGGAGACCCAGACAGATTCATTAACATGCCCTGTTCACTATTGGCACCCCTGAGCCAGGCAGCAAATAGAAGCAGGTGGTACCCACAGTGTACCACAAGATACCATGCAAAGCACTTGCAAGCACTCACACAAGGTCTGGTTTTGGCAAGCAAGCAAAGGCATAAAGATGGAATTTTTAAAGTGATAAGAGATAGCCAAGCTTTCATCACATTTTAGTAAAAAATGTCTCTATGTATCATACCCCACAACATCACCTAATAATTAACAAAAGTCTCAACCACCACTAAGCCCATCAGTACGTGTGTGCCATTTATAATCATCATTTCCACAGGCGTTTCTCTTTGCTTTATTTCCATTCCTGCATTTCCCTCTGAACATCCCTGCCACGCTTTGCACGTTTTGGTTGCTACCAGAATGGAAGGAGTAGTAAAAGAGAACCAGACTGGCAGCTGTAAAAATGAAGTCCCCTGCTTCTGTGCTGAACAGATGCCATGTGTGCATCCACAGGGCTGTGTTTATCCGAGCAGCTTACACTGCATCAGCCCTGTTCTGCAAGACCATGGCAGAGGGTGGCGAGAAAGGAATGATTTATATTTGTGCATCAGACATCCTAATTCCCTCATGCACACTTTCAATAGAAAGAGACACCAAGAGCTTTAGAAATGTGTTGCTAATTATACATCTCATCAAACGCTCAACACTTATACTCGCGATGAGCACAAAACACTTGTCTGCTCTGCCACCTATCCTCTTCCTGAGTTGTCCTTTCTAATGGTCTCTTATGTAGAGAGCGTTGGCCGCTTAAATATTTGAAATCTGCCAGTTTTAAAAGATTTAAAGTATTTTAAAAACGTAGAATAGATTTTTTTTTTTATTTTTTTTTTTTTTGTGCTCTTATCATTCAAGTAAACCTTCACTGATACTTTTTTTTTAATTAAAAAAATCCCTTTGGGCTATGAATGCCAAGTTGCAGCCCAGAGGGAATTTTTATTGCAGATATAAACCCCTGGAAATCAGAGTATGTATACATATACCACAGAGCCTGATAAACCCTTGACTGTGACACTGCTACTGAGGGCTGCTATAATATCTGATGACAAAACTGACAGATTACTTCTGATGAGAACGTGGAACCCTTTTTGTTTTTAACTTGACCCTGAAGACATGTCATAACATTTGTAATATCTGCAATAAAGTGTCAACTACACTGCTGTAAGACTGCTGGAGCTTGGAGTTAAGCATTCAGTTTAGTGCTCCTACAGCTTTCCATTACAAATAAAAAGGACTCTTAATTTCCTTTTGGACAGTTCGGACCTAGTTTAAGTGCACTAATTTGTCTTGGCAAATATGAAGCAGTTGTGGAGAACACGACTACTGGAAAAGAAATCCAGAGCAATCGACGAGGCAGAATAAAATAAACCTATCAATCGTTTCTATATAAATTCAAGATTTACAGTTGAGTAGAAACAATCTTAGCAAGGGGCTGCAATAAGTGAGTGTCAACCATCACCTCAGTAGTAGGGCTAACTTGATTTCAGACTGCAGGAAATTAAAATTTGACTCTAACCTCCGAGCTGCAGAAGGCTCACGAAGCACATGAAGACTAATTCCAGAGGGATAAAAACGTCAGTAATTTCTCCCATTCCCTGTAGTCAGATGTCATGTTTTGGAGCCTGGACATTCTATTAGGGAAACGAAGCCTAATGGGCTGCTCTCACCAAACCTGTAGCTCCCATAGTTTTCTCCTGCTATTGAGCCACATTAGTCAAGATGACCTTAAGAAAACTAATCTTGCCACTGATACAACATCTACTCTTGGGCTCAGAGATGGCATTTCTAAAGATGCTCAGTGCAAACTGGAGCAGAGAAGCCCCACTTCTCTGATAAGTTGTCCCAGAATTAATAGCTTGATATAAAAGTGAGCATCAGGCACATTTCCATGAAAGACAATATTTTGCTGCCACTAACAAGGGCTGATTTCTTTGTCTAAGTGTACAATATAGTAAAACTAAGCTTTATTTCCCAAGAGATGAAATACTTCATTTATTTGTGTAACTTCCTCAGACTTTATATTCTTATGTGTTTCAGGACTTCAGTAGTTGCCTTCTTGTAATATTTCAGCTTTTAAGCTGTTTTCTTGCCTCACTGAACTCACATAAGATACATCTGAAAGCTTTAGTACAAATTTACTTCGAATAAAGTCTTCAATTCATTTTCATGGCACCAAAAAGACAGCTTTAATAACTGCAATGACAAATAAACTGGAAATCATTCCAGGCCTTTTCACTTAACTGACAAGTAGAACGCTCTCATAATGAGCCGCAGGTTTTACGTTTTCTCTTTGACCATAATAGCTTCATTTAAGAGCGTCAGACCCTGACACTTCATCATTTATCTACATTATTTCTCATCTTCTTTCAAATAAATTATGGAATACTAGACTGAGCACATAAAAACAAAGTGACTTGTTATCTGTAAACAGCAAGATAAATTGTCCAGAAGTTCCTCATTTAGTTCCTTTTAAATTTAAGGGCAAGTTATTGGTTGTACCTTCCTTTTTTTTTTTTTTTTCCTATCCCAATTTTTTGCATTTTTTTACAGCCATCTTATTCTGTTGCCAGTGGCCTTTGTGCAGCCATCCAAAGCCTGATGATAGTGCAGTAGGCATAAAACAATTCCATTATCCCAAGGTTGGCCAGGGTAGTACAGAAAGGAAAAAAAAAAAAATTGAAAAAATCAAATAAACAACTTACATGGATGTTTCTCTCCATCTGTAAAATTCCTCGTCCATAATACATCTTGTCATACTAGCAAATGTGACACATCCAAAGTAATGAACAGTGGGTCTGTAACTGCTCTTGCCTTTAGAAAGATAGCGCCGATTCTCACCATCAGCATAAGTCCCCCTTCCCTGGTGAAACACATTAATTCTTGTCTTAGAGCTGTGCTGAACACTTGGAGCTTGCATTTATTTTATCTTAGAATTATATTGTTCAAAACACAATTAGCAACACTGCACTTACATTTTAATTACTAGTGACAGGTGAAATTAAGAGAGGTTTCGTTTCATAATATTGTGCATTTCCAGTGCACCTCCCCCTGTGAAAAACCACCGAGCACGTCTACCCGATGTCATGGGTAGACCCCATGAGCCCCCAAGCCTTATTCTGATCAGAAGGCTGCATGGCCACATCAATGGCAAACAGCCATCAGCGCATTTAACCCTGCCAAGTTAAAGGACGTGTTAGCATTGGTGCCATCTCACAACGCGCCCTGTAGGATCAGCTTCAGGGCACTTCCCACACACTGCAGCCCTTCTCTGGGAGCGTGCTCAGATTATTCTGGTTTTACAGATGGAAAATTTGATACTTGGGAATGTCTGCAGTGGGATGTTGATGGCTACGCTGAATACTGCTATAGATTCTGAGCCATAACTGTCAAGACAAAGGAAAAACCATAGGAGTAAAAACTAGATTGGAAGCCTTTTCAAATTGCCCTTCATTTTATTCTGAAGGATTTCTTTAAAAAAATATAGTGAAACTAAGACACCCACCCAAGAGTCCTTTATCCCAAGAGCATCCTTAAGCAAACAAGGAGCTGGTAAGAGCCTGAAGATCTCAGATCACTGGGAGGGACACCCTGCCCAAGTGAACTGGTGAGCCCAAGCCCACAGACATTAGCAGCTGTAGAGAAGAGAATTGTACAGTCAGAGAAGCACTTCTTAGAGGGCTCCTCAGCACATATAAGGCCAGATCTTGACCTGCTTGATTTTCTAAGTGATTTTTTTTCAAGCTCTTTCTTTCCTCTCATCTCTGAGCTCAGGGTGCTGGCATCGTGGGCACGCAGCCATCTAGCAATTCAATCATGTTATCTGTGCAATGCAGGCAACAATCAAATAAAGACAAAAATAAGAGTTTAAGCCGAGGTTCCCATCAGCTGCAATTCTATATACATAACATTTTAATTATATCTCATCTCCAGTGTAATAGTTAGAGATGTCATTTGATACAGGTTTTTTTTTTTTTTCTTTTTTTTTATTTGAAAAATTAAATCTAACTAAATTAGCAAAAATAAAGTAGTAAAAGTTAATTGGGAATTATCTACTCCAAAATAACTCTTACTGCTAAATGCTTTGTGTGGTTATAAAAGGCTGATAAATATAATTGTATTTATGTAATGAGTATCATGTTTAATTTACTGTACTTGGTTGTTTTATACACCGTTTTAACCAGGCCTCATAAGCGAGCTTCATATTATTGCTTGTATCTCTTTTTATATAAAAAAAGTTAAATAAATCACCATTGGATGCAGCACACAGGCAATGTCCAACAGATTTCGAGCAAGGTAGCATTTAGCAGTTTGTCCAGGATGATCTGCATCTGTATGACCCAAAAACAAGAGCGTTTAGCAACGCTCTGCACACTGATGGTTCATGCCCAAGTGGGTTGACACAACGTGTAGCACTCCGGCATATGCACTCTGTGGGGTAAGAATGGTGATGTTCATCTCCGAGCTCACCGTCAGACGGGCAATTACAATGTGCACGACAAAGGGGTAATGCTCGCTCCTGGCAGGGTGAAATCTCATTTTTGCACTTCGCCTTCAGTTAGTGCAATTTTGGTCAGATGTTTTCACGTTCCAGAAAGCACAAGGCAAGCGAGCTGCTGACTCTGTGGGTTACAGGGTTTGTTCCGTTGTAGGAACAGACTTGAGGCTGTGCCATTTTTCTGTTAGTGTTATTAAAAATTATACAGAAAAAGCCTTGGCAGATCTCCCTGGTAATGATCTTCTAAACCAAGCAGCACTGTGTCCAGCACTGGAGATCTGTAGATGCTCATATCACTTACAATGCAGAAATCACCCAAGAGGAAGGTTTTTTTTAATAGGGGTTTTCAATTATATTTTTGAATTTATGTTCACCATATGCAATACAAACCATTTGCTTGATCCCGGGCAATCAGTAGAAAAATAACACTCTAAATGGAGAAAAAATACACACAGCACTACGGCACGTGAAATTACCATTCCAACAAACAAGTAACAGGAGAAATTCTACCTTCCATGTCCCTGTTCAGCTGCCTCTGAAGTTCATGGTAGGAAGGTCTTTGATTTATAGCTTTGTCCAATGGCATTACCCCTTAGTCACTTAGTCACTATATCAGATACGTGCATTTATCTGCCCAACCACAGTTTGCCAAATATTTTCAAATTTCAATATATATATAAATATTTATTAAACTAAGCCACGAGGTCTCCCTCTGTTTTGAGAAGTAACAGCACTTTCTAGAGAGAAAAATTTTTGACAGTATCCGTGCTTCCATTCAAAAAGCATCTGAAAAATTCATAACATCATAAAACCAATTAATTTCCTCAGATTTCCTTTCAAACCACTGCAGTTCCCAAGGGATCGAAAATTTGAGCTTCACACATAATTGCAGCACCGGTATCTGATGACCAGCTCTCAGAATCAACACTGAAAACTCCGATGACCGTTTGGATTTGGAAACTCTAGCAACGCTGCAACACCTTTAGGCAGAGTCCAACCAAAAAACCCTTCTTTGGAATGAGGTGATTGGCAGCAAATTGGCAGGAATGAGTTGTTGATTTTGGAATACCCAAAAATCACCATATACTCTTAATTAAAGAAAGACCATTTTTCTCTCCTCCTCCCCCATACCTACTCCAGCACGGTCTGCTTTGTTATTTCTATTGTGGATATGTAGCTGCAAGATTTATTTGCATCAGATTAAAAGCAAAGGCTATTAATGACAGATTCCATTGGGATTTTTTGTTAAGGCCTCTTTGTTTTAGTTTATTTATAAATGATCATCTTGAGGCTTGTAAAAAGGCCTTTTCCTCCTCTTTTATTCTAGTGACATTGTAATTGATATTGCTGATATTTCCATAGGAGAAATCAATTCAGAATTACAATTTGTTTAACTATAATAGAGGCTAAACTGGGTCTGTACCTCTATGTGCAAGTTGTTAACAGACTTTACACTATTAGAATGCCCCAAATTAGTACATCCTGCACCAAAACTTAACAATAACAATAATAATGATAATAATAAATAAATTAACATAGCATCTATTGACCACAAACGCAAACCCAAAGGCAAACAGAAAGGAGCAGTACCTCATACAGCTGCTGGCAGGTGGAGGAGGAACCTGCTGGAGACAGTATTGAAATGGAGAAAGCAAGCAACTCTCAAATGTCCCCAGCTGCCATCTTTATCATATCTGAGGTTCCTGAGAGCACCTTGTGCCTTGGGGCCACAAACAGCATCTGCAGTTTGCATGGTGTTCCTCTACCCACCACAGGATAAGGGGCAAAAGTCAAGATTGTGCCTCTTCAAAAGGAGGGCTATTGTATGGAGCAAGGCATCTGGTCTGACTTTGCTCTCACTGAGAAATGGAAGAGGCTGGTGAATGTGTCTTACTGAAATGGAGGGGAGGGGTATAAACCTCTTTAACCACCAATATAATGTTTCAGAACAGGACTTTTTGGTAAATCTTAATCGACAGTGAGGTCGTGTATTTCAAATGGCTTAACTTTCTTCTGCCAAGTTTCTGCTTGGCATTTGGGTAATCCTGAGCAGTACTAGCAACCTGCCTCTTGTCACTTGCAACTGTTGGCCCAACAGAGGGATTATACTGAGATTTCCAGCAGCACAAGATATGTGCTGAAAGATATGTAAAGCCCTCTCGAGCCAGATTCCCTTTGATCTCACTTGAGGTGATCAGCTCAGATCTCTAAACAATTCCATACATTTTTGCCTTCAATGATAAGATCCCTTAAATAGAAAGATACAAAGTCATGCACAACTTCAGAGAGTATCTATACTGAACTCTTATAATCTCATTTGCATCAAATGTTACTTTTCCTATAATACAGATTCAGAACATGGTGTGCTAATGTTTGCTCAACTTTCTGCATCAGCAGACTTGAGATATTCGATGGCACTAAACTATTACTTGATACAAACACAGAAGATAATGATTAACCAAAAGAAAAAAAAGAAAAAAACAGTTGACAGAAAGCACTTGGGAAAACAGAGAGGACAGGTCTTGCCCTAGAAAGAATCTCCTCTCTTCCAGTTCAGTGCACCAGCACAAGCTTGTAATATTACCAGCTTCAAGGGGTACCAGCAAAGGCCATTGAACACAGCATAATCATCAAGTGTGTCATAATTACAGAAACATCTGCTCCAGATGTTTCTGATACATGGAACATCACCATTTTTCACAATAGCCTGCAAAAGTTTACATTTCCTATCTACAGCAGATTGATTATTATTATTATTTCAATTAAAATTAATTCCCATTAAAGGTACTAGATGACAGCTGCAAAGACTCAGAGCCTTCATTTATTATCGACTAAATAATACTATAATGGCATCAGCTGTGCAGGTTTATCTCTGTGCTGTACTGATATACAGACATGCAATATTGGAGAAGCTCCCCAGGTGGAGATTTTAACACACAGCATTGGACCAACCAGAGGAGCCCTAAAATTGGCTTCACTCGAAATAACAAAAATCACGCCGTGGGTCCATTTATAAGTCAATTAACATGGAAGACTCAGAAGTGAACAAACTGATTACCCAAGTTCTGAAGCAAAACTGATGGTCTAACAGAAAATGATGTCCTTATAAGGACATTAGAATCATTTGGAAACACATTATTTGAAATAAAATACAGTAAATCTATTCTCGCACTCAAAAACTGTACTGATCTTTTTCTTTTTGACACAGCGTTAGGTGCCTTAGACACTGGAATAAGGCAGTGAAAAATAAACCAATTAAGCCGTGATGAGCTTGAGAAGGTATGCATGCAATAGTTTCTTTTTCCCTTTTAAAGCTGTCACATTTCTCTTGCCTCTTGTGTTTTTAAGCTGTAAAGGATTCCTGTGTTCTGTAGAGACAAAGGACGGGCTCTAAAACTCTGTCTTCTGAAGTGATGAGGTAAAGAACACTGCAGGAGTACTTGCCAAATCATACCACCATTATTAATTCAGGCATGATGAAAGTGTTCATTTTAGCTATAATCATGTAATTCATCAAAATACTAGTAGAGCATATCATTCTGAACTATTACACTGATATAGCACCTTATTGCACCTTCACCGAAAGCAGGAAATGTATTTTTTGATGCTTATCTACTGAAAAGCAATTCACTTTGGGATTTTGGAAGTGCTATCTTATGTTACAATAAAAAAAAAGAAATTTCAGACATATTTCCTTGTGCTTGTACGATGTTGTTGTTATGTACTTGGGTGATTATCTCCCACGATGAAGTTTAAAAATGGGAGAGCAGTGAGACGCCGTATTTATCCAGTGCAGAAGGAAGGAGGAATTGGGTTATGGATATACAGCATCGTATGAAGTTTAAATGTAGATTTTGGTCTCTCTCTCTCTCTCTCTGCCCACCTTTAAAATAGCTTGAGGCCGAAAATCTGCCTGCCACAAGAACCTTTCAAAAAAGGGTTCTCTGGAGTTCTTTCCATGACAAACGGTACAGAACTGAACCCCATGATAAATGTCAGGATGTTAAAAGCAAGAAGGGCAGCCCAGGCTCAGCCAGCACAGCAGATCCCCACTCGCCGTCTCGAGCCGTGATTGCCCTCTCACTCTGCCTATCTGTCTCTTGCTTGGCGCACACTTTGTGAACAAGTTGAAATTATAGGGGGAGGAAAAAAATAAAAGAAAAGGGAAAAAAAAAAAAAAAAAAAGAGAGAGAAAGAAATGTGAAATTGAATAAAGCCACACTAAGTACAGGCCTGGCTGATTCTTTTCACGAATTCGCCGGCGCGCCTTTGGCACGGAGCTGGTCGGAGCCGCAGCTGCGAGGGCTGCTGAGTGACACACCTAGATAATTTCCCAAGAACAAAAAGTCGCTAATTGTCCACATCAGGAACACTTCATTATCACAAATAGAAAAGCAAAAAGTTATCCATTCTCAGTCGCGGGCAAAATCAAAGAAAATGAGATTAATGCATGCTAAACGCATGCAGGGCTACATTTAGAAGAGCTGGCAGTAGGCTCCAGTACCCCTTTTTCTCTTTTCCCTTTTCTGTCCTCCTCAGCCCCGGTGTGGGCATCCTCCTATGTGAATACAAAGCAGAATTTGGGGACTGGAGGTGGGGACAGCATGCAGCAGTTATGTGCAACTGAGCTTGCCAGACCAACACCTGCTGGGTCCCTTCTCCCTTACTGGGGTGTCAACTTCTCAGCTTGCTAAGGCCAATGAGGATTTATAAAAGCGTCTTCTCATCTGCAGCAAGATATCCAAGGCAAAGGAATAAAATGCCAGTTCAGCGCTAACAGGAAGGCCATAAGCTACAGCAGATCCTTCCTCTACATGAGCTGAAGGACTGGGGCTTGGGTGGCAGGTGAGGAGGAGGAAGAAATCACTTCTGAATCACCCCTGCCTATACTGCTAATTCAGTACAGCTACAGCGCTCCATCCTCCATCCCTTCCATGCCACACTGGCACGACAGATACATCAAAATAGACTCCATGCTTTTAGCACAAAGTGAAAATAAAATACAGAGAAAAAAGAGGCACTTACAGTAAAGACTGAGGAATGTCATGGAGCAATACACAGATTTCAGCAATACCTTAGAAATCCACTGGAACTCAGGGTAGTCTGAGACATGCACTGGTAGCTAGTTGTAGGGAGCAGATCTTTACATAAGCTCTCCAAATAAAATGATGCAATATAAGATCAGGCAATTGAGCCAGGACAAACAGATCTTCTGGTATATATTTGTGCCTGCCACCAAGTCACAAACACCAGCAGACAGCAGAGGATGGGTATAGCACATGACCATGAGTGATGCTTTCAAGTTCTGGAAACCTGAACCAGACTTACACATCTAACTTCTATTCTCATCTTGTTTGCTTGTTTTGTTGTTGCTGTTGTTTTTTTTCCTTTTTCTGTATTTGTTTCTAGACAAAATGGAACAGCAGTTTAAATGAAATGCAAGCACAGTATAGGCACACAGCATATAGATCTCCTCCACACAATTCTGACCATTGGATTTATTAAGGATGTTTATGAAGTAGCTCAGTTTTACATGTGTATATATTAAAGCTGAACAAACAGTAAATTATCATTGGAAGCAATGTTTTATGTTGAATATTAAAGTAAGCTAATAACATTTACTATTCTATTCCGTAATTATTTGAGAGTAATTAGAACCTAATAGCTACCAGTTTATAGCTATTAAGTCTCTTTAGTACTACAACTTGGCTTTTATATGATCCTTTTGTTTACTTTGACCATAATTGTCTCTGCAGCCCGTGTTTCTGCAAACACACACCCCTTCTTTTTCACTTCTCAAAGCACCCAAAATACAGGGAAATTAGTAAACCAACTAGAAAATAAATGCGTTTTCACTCCAAGGAAGCTCTTCCTATTCTCCAGCTACAAAAGTGATCAAATGTAAGCTCGTAAGTAAATTAACAGATTTACTGGGATGATCAGGAGTGCAAGGTGCATCCACACCCAGTAGTTCCTCCAGGAGGAAATCACGAGAAACAATGGAAGATATACTTTCCATATCTCAGAGAACAAAAATGCCAGTTTATTTTGTCCTATTTTTCATGGACACTGAAGCGATGCCAGACCAGGAGGATGAAGTTGTTTCAGAGCATGTGGCTATGAATGGGTTTCAGATACACAGATGGATCTGTAGTGCACCCAATTTGCCAGCCAAAGGTCATCTTCATAATAAATAGACCTTACGTGTCCAGTGTTAAAGTTGCAATGGTAGAAGACAAAAACCATGTGTAAGTTTAAATACCTTGGCAAGTGGATCAAGCTCATAGAGTGGAGCGTCATATACTGCCTATTTTCTACAAGATGAACCAATGAGCAGCAGGAAATCAAACAGTAAGGCTTTGTGCTAATGGGGATCCCAAAGCACTGCTTTGCCAGGATGGATCCAGCAGGCTGCAGGCTTCGTGCTAACACCAGAAGTCATCAGCAAGGTGACGAGCACAGCCGTGGCATTTAACTGCTCCTGAACTTCTTCACTGAACTATAATGTAAGCTCGCTTCTTATTTTAAATCATCTGAGCTCATAAGTAATATTTCTGAAAGAAGAGAATGTTAGATATAACGGAATAATGATGAAAATCTCATTTACTTAATAAAATTCCTTTGATTTTAAATCAAAACTGATCTCCATCCATTTGAACTTTAACTACCTAATTTTGTCTCGCGTTTCAGATAACACATGGTAAATGTAATTTGTCATCATAAATGTATTATTATTTAATCATATGAAAGTTTTGGTTTATCTCCAGAAAATATTTATAGTAGTTTTAATACACGGGATCCATTCTTGACAGAAATGATGAAACAGATTTATCACTCTTGACAAATTATATTGCAAAATGTCCTCTCCTGACTGCTTCCAATAGAAATATTAACAACACACACAACGGGAACACCGCCTGTGATTCTCATTTCTTTACCTTATAACACAGTACCCTCCAATCCCTTTTCAGGGAGCCTACCCAGCACTGAGAGTACGAGTTACTTATAAGAGTCATTCTATGAATGACTGAAACCTGTAGCCCTTTAAATCAAACCAAGTAGTGTTTTATTAAAGTGCCCAGCAAATCAATCTAAATCCAAGGATAATAAAGCCCTAATCAGGTGGTAGAAAAAATAATAGGTTGTCATGCATGAGGAAAAATAGGCAATCATGGAATGTTTTCTTTAATTAGGTTGTGTAAAGTGGAAGGACTGAGCAGGAACTGGCAAGACATTCATCATGAGCAAGGTGGGAAATTATTTAGATTACTGAGGAAGGAAAATTGAGTGTGATATACTAAGATTTGACTAGACAGAAAATTAAAACTCTTTCGCTATTCACGTCACTTACTTTTGGCAATGTACTGGCAGGTAGGAATGTCTGAAGGAGGATGAATCCAAATATCTCTGCAGTTTAAATACCTCTTAGAGCTTAGGCAGACTTTCACTAGCACATCCCAACAGGGCTAAATGGAAGTTCATCCCCACAGAGTTTCAGTTGGAGAAAACAACTACAACTGCTACTTTAAAATGAAGTACTTCTTCCTATAATCCCACATCACCATTATGTAGGCAGCTATGGGAGCTGCTTTACAAACACCACAAAGCAGATTATTTACAGCATCCATTCATTTTCCAAAGTTATAGAAACTTACTTAGCACATCAGCTTATTAGTAGTTGTAGTTTTACAGAATTAATTCTGAGCCATCTATAGCTGAATTCAGCTCTACGTATAAAGTTTTGACAGTATGAACACAAACTTATGAAAAAAAACCCACAGAACTCTACAGCCTTTTTGAGACATTCTTACTATGGAAATTATAATGCTTTTTAATTTGGTTGGCATTTTTAATTGCTACCTTAAAGCCTTAGAAAGCACAGAGGACTTGGGTTCTGCCCAGCAGTGATATCATTTCAGGGTTAGACTGGGAGAGCTTCTCTCTGTCTTCTCTCTCATTCCATTGAGATGTTACAGTGGTACATTAATGATTACTGTGGAATTCCATTGTTACAAATATTATCAAAACAGTTGCTGTTTCTCATTATCAACTAATAAGAAAGGGACATCTTAACTTTTAGCGGTCCCTTCTCTCACCATTACAGTTGATGGTGGCTTCCACACCACATACACAAAGTTCCTAAACCCTATCACTAACCTTAACAACGATGCTTCCTCCTAAAATCAATATAAGAACAGAAATGATGCTTGCTCTGTTGGAGCAACTCCAGGTATTTTTTCAAGCAGACCAGCAGGGAAGCAGGGACGCAGGGCGCTGCCAACATAACCTATCCTACACAGAGCCTGATAAAACACTGAGCTCCAGTTTCTCCTTATTGACTGGCCTGACCCTCAGCAATGGTATTCCAGGTTTCCTCCATGGCTGCTCAGCTGAGCAGGAATGCACATGGCTGCCCAATTCAGTGGTTCCGAGCACCAAGCACGAGGGCTGCCACCTCCAGAACAAATCTACAAATCATTTGTCACCAACTTTGATCTACCTTGTTTCAGGTGGTTTCCTCTCTGTCTATTATTTCTGCTAAAAGACCCGTGAAAATTAAATACAGACCCTATCAATGCTTGAGTGACCTAGTGCTCCATCATACCAACAGTGTAATAGCAATAAATCATTTCAACTTTAATCTATTGTTATTGATGAATGTACAATTATTTGTCATCTAATATGCTGAAAATGATGACCAAAGAAATAGATCAACTTTTTTTCTTCTTCCAAGTACGGCATTGATGGATTGTATCCCTAAGCTGTTATTACACTTATAATGTACTCTTCTGCTATGACAGCACAGCTAGTTTTTTAATCATTCCATAGTAATCAACTTAAGACAACATAGCAAGACTCATAACTCATGTTCTTTTCATTTTTGTCAGTGATGGGAAATGAAAATGTTTTTATTCTTTTGAAATAATTCTTACCTGACTAGGCTGAAGATTGCTTTAAAATTGTAAATAAATGGTTGCTTATTGAGCTGGAACTGAAAAGTGACATATTAAAATGCCTGTTTCTGAAGAAAAAAAATAATAATTTAGGCCTGAGTAGAGCTAGGATTGGTTAAAATAATACTTTGTTTTTCTTTTAACTGGTTCAGTGATAACTAAAATCTGGGCTTGCTAGTTAAGCTGTATGCTCCTATTGTTGTATGTAAGAGCGGAATGAGTCTGTGAAGACAGGCTGGCTTAGAAAAGTAATCTATGGGAACGTTGTCAGAAACTCCTTTTGGCAGTCTGTGAGCACAGGAGCTCCTGTTCCCCTTCCCATAGTGACTCAGAAGGAAGAAATGTTTGGGAAATGGTCATCACCTTCAGTTTGGTACAGCAGCTGGCACTTAGAAAAATCTCGTGGGGAGAAGGAAAACGTCCTTCATTTCTCATGGCATCTTAGGGATCAGAAAACCAGACACTGCTCTGCAGAAGGTACTCTGCTTCTATAGTGTGTATGCAATATAAGAAGACAAAAGTTTCTGGCAGAGGAAGAAATGCTTCAAGAAACCATTTCTTGATCATGGCTAGAAAAATTTGGTACTGCCCTCACCCACTGCCCCCATGTATGCTGGGACCTGGTTGTGATGAAAGCTCCTGTCCCCAGCCCTGGGTCTTGGTGCGGATTCCACATCTCTGCAGCACACAGCACTGGAATTCTCCACAGCAAGAACAGACAATGAAACTTGACGTTACTTTTGTTCTGAAATCTCTTTACTGTTATGACTTCTCCCTGTGGCCACTTAGCAGCAAACAGAACAGTATCAGAATTTTCCTGACAACCATTATGGCCAACCATTTCCTCATTTACCAATGGCTGTTGTTTTGTTTTGTTTTGTTTTCCCATTGGCATTAATACAACTTCAGTAAACGACACAGAAACAATAAATATGTCTAAACTTTCCAAAAGTACACTTCTTTCATGGAGAAGCAGCCCAATGCACCTTCAAGCATCCGATTTTCAGAAGCTCCTAGGAGCAGAGCAGTTGGAATTTAGGTGTCTGCAATAGGGACTCAACATGGGACAGTCTGAGGACCCTCTTGCCCCTTCCAAGATGGCTCTGGCCCCATGGCTGCTGACAGCAGCTCAAGCACACTTGTTGCAGGAACAGAATGTCTAAAGAAAGCAAATTTCAAATCAATAAAGAAGTAAGGCATTAAGCCCAACAGCTCAAATTTTATCTCCAGGCTATGCTGCAGGCAAACTGTCCTCAGGGCTGGCAGCATCATCTTGCCATGTCACGACCCTCTCAGCACATCATCCACTGCTTTTTGCATCAACCTAAAGCAAGGCAAATATTAACAAGTGGCCAGAAAGAAGGAGAATGAATAGCTGCACTCCTGTGCACAGTGGCCACATTGGGTCTATGAAAACCACCTGCTGAAGACACATCTCTAACCCAACCCAGAATTGCAAATCTCAGCTGTAACCACCCATGCTTTTCCTGAAACTCAAGAACCTAGTGAGGAACACAACTTTTCACCGATTCTATAGCAATGGCCCATTTTCAGCCTTGTCTGTTCTTTTTGTTTCAGTTGGCAACACAATTTCAGATGAAGAATGAGGGGTGCTCAAATAATATCAGGCTCCACTGCAAGGAGGGATGCTGAGATGCAGCCATATCTACTCCATCCCCAAGCTGCTCCACAAGTAAAATCCTCCAAAGAAACCCAGATATCATTGCTGCTTTCAAACAAAATTGCTCCTTTAAAACCTTTTAGAAATGTTTATCTTCCTAACTGTGCAACTTGGATTCTGAAGCTGGTCAGCATGCAACGTCTCCAGGAAAAAAATGATAGTGAAAATGCTGCTGTAAGCAATGAGAAATGTAGATTACTGAATGTAACAAGCCTCCACAAATCACTGACTTCTTAGGTTGCAAAGGTCAGTCCTGGCACAGTTACTGATATATCCCACTTCGTGATGTCTGCACTCTTGTAAGGCTGAAATGGGTCCTATATGTCACACAGATTGGGTTTGGACTGCTGTGGATGGAGCAGCCATCACTCTACAGACGCACAGATAGTGAGTATCTCGTTTCACAGGAAACTCATGAGTTGAGTGTTTGTCTTCCATCCTAAAAGAGCAATAAATTCCATAAATTCCTCCCCCCCACACACCCCAAAAGAAAAAATCCTTTATATTGTTGCAGTTTAAAAAGTTGTTAAACTCAATAAAATTGAAAAGTTTTGTTCTGATCGTAGGTATATAAAATAGGATAAATCTGTAACGTGCAACGTAATTTTTAAAAATGTGGAAAGTGATTTAAAACAAACGTGGAAACGTTCCCCTTAATGCACCACCTCCATTAGAAAGCTCCTGCACACTGATCCAAGAGCCCCATCCATCACCTCCCTGGCTGAGTGACAGAGGAAGTGCTGGGCTGGCAGGGCTTTGCTTGTTCTGCAAAAGGCCAAGACCTCTTGTAGCTTTTTTATGGGGAAGGACAGCAACATGTCACATAGGCACAGAGATGCACCCTGTCCTGACTGTTCCCATAAGGTAAAAGGATGGGACGTGAGAAATACATATCTGTTTAACACCTGTTCAGAATTCCCTTGTACAGTCTAATATTAAGATAGTACCACAGTATAAAATATGTATTTCTAGAACAAAGAACATTCTTTTTTCTTTTTCTTTTTTTTCCTAAAGGTCATTGTTCCCTACTTGTTTTGCATGCATTTCTCACCCCAACTTGTTGCAAACGCCAGTGGAAATTTCCCTGCATCGCTTCTGCTGATCATAGCAAAGCATTTTCTTCTCAAACCAGAGCATCTGAGCCCTGAAGAGGCATCCCCATTAACTCCTTACCAACAGGAATGACTGATCCACCACGATACAACACTACAACGTCACCAAGAGCATACAGTGCTCAGCAGCAAAACCTGCTTGTTGGTAATGAAGGTTTGGGTGCCATTAATCATGCTCTTTTTCCATCAGAAATGCTAACAAGTAATGAACACGGAATGCTATGCCTAAAACAACAAAAAGACCCAACAAATAACAGCTGAAGTGCTGGCTCTTCCTCCGCCAGACAGACTCAGCTTTATTTGCTTCCCCCCAGTATTTGTTTAGGGAATTATGAATGGTGCTAAGCTGCTCGGTGCTCCTACCCTTCAGCCATCATTATCAGTTATCTTTAGGGGTAATCATTTTTCTTAAAATCATGACCCATTTGATATCTTAAAAACAGCGACATTAATTTTCATTTGTCACATAGTAGGGTATAAATTGACTAAATGTTAATGGCATTCTTCTTGAGTAATCAGTTCTACGTGATTAACCTAAAAATTGCCAAAATGTTGTTTACTATTCATTTGTTTCTGAAGAGAAAGAGATCCATGATCCATGAGTTAGAACAGGATTAATTTAGTTTCTGATCTGTATTAAAACTTGCCACAATTATTCATAATCATTTTACTCAATATTTATCCTGGCAAAACAATTTAATCCAGAGATCCTCACAGTATTATAATGCTGCCTCACAGCAGCACAGCTTTCTGATGCTTGCTATCAGTTTCATGGAGTAGATTTAGTTGGTGGGTTGTTTGTTTGTTTGTTTGAATGGGGTAATGTAGGCTTAACTTTTCTGGCTTTTTTCTTTATACAGAAGTATAGTTGGTGGTCTTTACCACCATCTAGTGGATCCAGTTCCTTACAGCAAGTGACATTTGAAAAGTATTTAAGGGAGAAAAAAAGTATTTAATATATATTTAATAAAGAGATTTGGGATCAGAACGCTATCCCAGATCTTAAACCACAAACAGTGGTGATTCTCACCAATGAAAGAGCTTGAAATATAAATTATTCTTCTTTTGAAGCACTGATGGAGCTCTCAGAAGTCCATGGATATCTTTCCAGCCACATAAGCAATGGAGCAGCTTTTACCCCAGCCCAGGTCAGCACTGCTCCTTCCCAACCCCATTATGTCCCTCTGGATCCCATTCCCAGCCATGCAGAGAGAACATAATGTGCAACAGTGATATCCTGCCTTTAAAAATGACCGTGTTGCTCTGTCCTTAAACAGCAAAAATGCCTACAACTAAAATGTATTTGCAGGAAATTCTTATTTCCTCGTGGAAGGTAAATCATAACGCTGATGAATGAGAACCTTAATTCCATGACACCAGAACCAAATCTCAACCAAATCAGAACTAAGGACACTTTCCAAATGGCCACTGCTTGGTGGTGGGAACCAGGGTCAGTCTACTGGCTTCCCAATGTGAAAGAATCATAGAATCATGGTATCCTTAGAGCTGGAAGAGACCTTTAAAGGTCATCTAGTCCAACTCCCCTGCAATGAACAATGATACACAGCCAGATCAGGTCATCCCTAAAACCTCCCCTAGACAGTTGGTGTATAGATGGTTGGACAGCGGAACACACAGCTCCTTCCCCAGCACATGATGTGAACTACAAACAGCCTCCTTCCCAAATGTGCAGGGGGTTATTTTAAACTTTGTCCTTTAAAAGAAAAAAAAGAAAAAAAAAAAAAAAAAGAAAGAGAAAAAAGGAAGAAGAGCCCCAAGCAGCTTCTGTAGTGATAGCCAATGGCTGGGCTATGTCCTTCCTGCAGGCCCTCTGATTTTGCACCTGATTAACCAGTAACTCGGGGCCGGAGCCATGCTCCTGGTGACTCAGTGCTCTGGTTGACTGCCTGACAAGCTCCACAGGCGAGAGTGCAATTTACTTGTGTGCCCCAATTAGCACTGCTAATTGGGGCACAAAATCTGCGTATATTTCTATTTTTTTTTTTTTTTTTAGTTGTCAAGCACCACTCTGGGAACAGCAAGGGGGCACAGAAGGAGAGATGGGGTTGATCTGCTCTTCAAACACGTGAACAGAGTCCCAAAAGTACTGTCAGAAGACACCTACAGGAAGGCAGAAGCTAAAGAATGCTAAATTCTCTGGAAAAAAAAAGATTAAAAAATGAATGGCAACTGGGGATCTTGCAGTAATCTGAAATCTTTCTGGTAATACCAAGTTTTGTAAGTTTTTCTTAGAAGCACACAGCAAAGAGGAGTTTTTTATTAAGATGTGCAGGGAACTACTTAGGCTTATGTGCAATTATTTCAGCTGTGTGCCAGATACCACAGGTACTAAATAAATGCTGGGAACTCTTTTAGCATTATTTTTCTGGTATTTGCATATTGAAATAGCACTTCAGATGCTTAAGTGCCATTACCATGCATTAATATTTGTTATACATCCACCATTGTAAGTTAAATGTTTGTGTAAATATAGGCATGAAAGAATGTGTACACTGTTGCACACACAAAATTTAACTGCTTTAGGACCTAGAGACACTCACTGGGTCACTTGGGTGGCTGATGCTCCAAAACGAACCCCAAATTTGAATATAAACTCCAATTCAAAGAGAGTGTGTAAAATAAATAGCCTAGAAAACGAGAAGCTTTTTGCTATTTTATTATGCCATTTGATAACACTGTAAAAGAATTACTGTACACTTCTCCAGCTAAAAAAAAAAATACACTCCATTTCAGAAGTGCAAGCTGATTTTATTTTGATCTATTATAATAATAAAAGAACAATTATCTCTTTCCTAGAAGCCTCGAGCCTGAATCACTGCCTGTGCTTAATTCAGGATTCTAAGGAAACTCGAGGCATTAAGAAGGGCCATTCCACAGGGCAGGCACAAGGGACATCAACCAACCAGGACTTCAGCAATGGCAACCCAGGGAACTTTACCACTGCAGGCAACAGTGGGACATCACAGCAACAGCACCAAGCCTTATTGGTTTATTACATTTGATTGGAGCATGTTCTGACCTTAAACTGATCCTTACTTTGCCAACCACTGATGCTCACATGTGCAAAGATGTGCCTTTGCAGTGGATTCAGAAGTGAGAGCATTGCACATCTCCTTTCTGAGTCAAAGGAACTGTCTGTGGCAGGAGCTAAACAGGACCAAGGATCTGCCCCTTGAGTCACTCACACAGGTATACCCACATGCTTTTAGAATAAATAGAGGCAAAATCAAAAGCAAAGTGAAAGAGAAGCATTCCCACTTGTGTAACTGCTTTGGTCTCAGCAAATATTTATAGCTTACTCTGAATCACTTACACCCTAAAAACTGGAGAACTGTGACACTGACATCAGCACCCTTAGTCACCCACACATTTCACATTCACACTTGCATAAGGAAGTTTTTATTTGGCCCAGGTGAATTATATCCATATTGTTTCCTATAAAATAGTTTCTTCATCCAGCATTTCCTGGATGAAACTACACAAAAACTGAAATTTCAGCAAGGATCCTGATAGAATGAGACCATAAGGACAACTTTTAAGGGTAATTCAAGGGACAAAAGCCCACACAGCCACACTATGTCTCCCAATATGCAGTGGGAGAGGTTAATTGTATAGGCATAATATTCTGAAATAAATATATGTCAAGAGCAGTGATTTCAGTAAAACAATTTCTCAACCATTCCTATTTTTCCACGGTAAGATGAAGGAGCATAAGGGGAAGGAGTCTGATAAGAAGGAAAACCCAAAGAGGAAGGAACAGACGGGAATTGCATGTAGCAGGGAAGGAAAAACTTTGCAACAGTAATTAATATGGAAATAATCTTCACCCGCTACTGCAGAAAGCATGACATATGTTAAGGTCATTCCAACTCAGAAAATCTTTTCTAAGCTGAGTCCTTAAAGGAGGACGATTTAAATTAATGGGTACAAGCAGAGGCCGAAGGAGAAGGCAGCAGATTTCCCCAAGCACACTCTGACCCAACAGCATCCTCTCTAGGACAGCAGAACTGCTGCTCCTTGAAAACCGAGCTGTCAACACAGAGGTGCAGAGGGAACTGTAAAATCAGTAATTTCTTCTCACAATGTATTTAGGAAGGGCACAGAGGAGTTACAGCAATTAAAGAGCACCATTATAGAAGGCTGGCAATGAGAGGCTCCAGCCCCACAAACCCACCTGGCATGCACGTGTCCGTCTGTCCTCCTGGTGGTTCAGACACAGCCACGTTTTCTCCCTGGCAATGACAAACTCTGTCTGCCCGCATCCCCGGGGTGAAACAGGATTTCCCATGCAAGTCACACCTGCAAAAATATATTCAATATGACAGAGCTAATCAATGACAATATGGCAGAGGCAGTTGAAGAGCACTTCCATAGAGATCAGTCTCAGTTCGTACAGAACTCCGGGCAGCAAATAATTCATCACCCCTTTATTAAATAATTAGATATTAACAGAGGACCGCTGATTAGACTGCACTGATATCATAGTGTGTATTTTCTCTCTTGACTTTGTCACCGAGGTCACCATACAACTCAACGCCGAGGAGGAGAGAGGGAGACAGTGTATGGGCATAGCTGTATAAAGAAGCCTCTCATTAACCCCACTGACCCCCCATAATTTCATATGTCAGCAGCTAATCAAGGACTCACTGACATCATCAAGGGATAGGGAGAAAAGATCTCCCGAGGGACCGATCACTTCTCACAGGAGAAAGTCTACACTTCCACCGGAAGGTTACGCGTATTTTGCAAATAAATAAAGTGTTCTTGCATTATTTTTAATTAACGTTGAAATATATTTTTCCACTGTTGGAGTCGATGATTTATTTTCAGCATGATGGAGATGGCAGTTAAAGGAGTCAGCCCTTGGTAGCCCAATTTGTCCTACTGCTGTACTTTGTCACTTAAGAAACATAATCAAAATCATCTTCTTACCGACTTCTAGTCTACAGTGCTTCTAACGTCACTGGTTTCCCAGTTAGAAGAGGAAATAAAAGGCACACTGCACTTTTGGTACAGAGTTGGATTTTAATCATTTTGTATTTACTTAATACTTTTATCCCAACAGATTTTGCAAACCTAATCAACAGAGCAGTTAATTCATCTGTGGCACACATAAAGCCACATCCTCTTTTAACAGCGCGCCGTGCTACCGAGAGGTCATCAGGACATGGGGTCTGCAAAGCAGATCTGTGGACACTGGCCAGGGGCTGTCAGATTTCAGACCTCAATTTCAACAGGATATTATGGAATCTGCACAGATGATAGATGGCCAAACATAGCCCATGTAATCCAAAGTGCTTCATGAAGCCATGTGTTTTCTCACGCCCTGCCCAAGCCTATGGCATGGGGAGCATCGCTTTGCGAGGACATATATTTTATAGTTGAAAGTAGGCAGCTGATCTGTGTAGTCTTTCTGAGGTGCATTCCACAGGCAGAAATTTAACAAAAAATATCCATTTTTTAAGACAAATACAATTCAGCTTCCCACTGCACTGATGGCATACCTCAGCCCCTTCCTGGGACAACGCAGAATTCACACCATCATTTGTTATTCAGTATTCTCAAGGCTTGCATGTAGCACATTATGCTGCCATGATACTCCAAGCAAAAGTAATAAAAAATAGATCCTCTGGTCACCATTATTCAATGGACTGATGGGCTTCCTGCAGCTGGACCTAATTTAGCAGGGAGCTGAATGCCCTCAGGTGACCGTGAGTGAACTATCTGCACAGCATCTTTGAGTCTTTATCAATATCTATATGACATTCTTTTATAAACACGGATACTCATCTAACATTCAGTGGAGGCCATTCCATATGCCCTTTCTTTCAGATATGGAAAAAACTTCCCTATCCCAATAAAACACTATGTACGTATAACCTAGGTGTACTAATGTCACCATCAGTAATCTAAAGACAAGCTTTCTGAATGGACAGGTTAGCTCAAATGTATAAAGATGCCTTGTATCCAGAAAGGGTATGCAGATGGGTGCCCCTCAAGTAACCATGTCTCCATTCAGCTTTATGAATTGAATTTTGTAGAAGGTTATGAGGAAAGTTGATGCACTTAATTTTACACAAATCTTGCTTCACGGTACTTACTTAATAGTATATATATTATTCATATAGTTATATTATTAATAGTGTATATATATATCTGCAGTAAATGATATCTAAATCCCAAAGAATTAGGTAGCTTTTAGGAACATGCTCAGGTGACCAAAAAACAGTGATATGACACAAGTTAACTTGCATTCAACAAAAACTATCAGGAAGAGTAGGACTGGAAAATATTCTAAACTCTTTTTTAAATAGAAAATTGGTTTTCGGTGTTTGTTTTTCCTGTTTTCCTGGCTGTAATTATCTGTATCCCCAAAACTCTACTTCTGCTTAGCATCTCTTTTCTTCTTGGGACTGACTAATCTGCACATGTGGATCTCAGTCCTAATCTATAGCTGCAAATGTTGGAACCACAGAATTAGTTACTTCAGGTTATCTTCATTCCATTCCTTCTGTTTTGTTGAATACAAATATTTTAATCACAAGGGAATTGTACATAATCAGCTATGTTCTAGTTCAAATTGTGACCATATGTATTATAACACAAAGCAATTAATAGCAGCGCATCCTGGAAAATGCCATACTGATCAGCTGCCTGCCAACACATTATAAACACACCAAAGTCAAAGATGAAATTTTATTCACCATGTAATGAGAATACTTTCTGTTTACATTGGCAAGGAAGCTTATTCCTTCCCCAGCTTCTGCGTAGTGGATCATCGCTAATTTTGGCCACACTCCTAGGTATGACTTTCACAGTTGATAGAGTATCCAGTTAGAACCTTCTCCTAGGTTTGTGGAGTAAAAGAGCTTGATCGGATGGCCTAAGCATAGGAATCCCATGGCACTGCTGCAGGAGCTGCCCAAGGGACGTGCACAGATCTGCATGCTCCTGGCATGGCAGCTGGGGGGCAGGTAAACTAAGCAAGGGCAACTGAAATGGCAATGAAACCAAGCCCTAAATGTGTGAAATCTGGAAGGGTATTTTTCTAATCAAGAAATGGAATAATTGCTGAAAATAAATAAAGAAAAAAACACTGTATGATCAAACTTGGAGAAAACTCATCAGTGTAATGTGTGACAATGTTTGAAGAGTAAGAGCCTACAAAACGTCCCCAAGGTTGATGTGGCTACTTAGACAGGTAAGAGCTGCAGAAAGTTAAGGTACTTAAGGCATCGTTTTCAGTTTTGCCTATTTTTAAAAATCAGAATTAGAACAAAAGTATATACTGCACTGTTTTAAAATGAAATTCTGATTTTTTTTTCCTGAGTATTATTTATAACTACAGTGATACAGACACAATTCTGTTTGTTTTCTTTAACTCATATCTAGCTCTCATAAAGTTCCACTTATGAAGATAAACCTGAACCAGTTTCTACGTTCATTAAATAG
The DNA here is from genome assembly GCA_037305975.1 of Chrysolophus pictus. Classification (NCBI taxonomy): domain Eukaryota; kingdom Metazoa; phylum Chordata; class Aves; order Galliformes; family Phasianidae; genus Chrysolophus; species Chrysolophus pictus. Next base: position 3,068,698 of record CM074582.1, on the reverse strand, counting down.
TACGTAATTAACAATAACGGTTGTTAAACCCATGACCAAATAAGTCCACATTCTCCCTGAGACCCAACTATCATCTTCAGGTGTATCACCTAACTAACAACTAAATGATCACATCCCTAAAAAAAAATCTATACCAAAATGGACACAGTCAATAAAGAGAACAAAATCCAATTTCAAGGCAAAAAAAAACACATTTTCTCAGAGCCATCCCTTTAATGGGTTCATGAGATTTATAGAACGAGCTAATTTGCCATATGCAAGCCAGTTTTCCATTCTCTTGGGGTTACCATGGTGTAGGAAGTTCAGAAAATCTATATATAAGTGGGCAATTTTTAGCATATGTAGAAGGCACATCTGATAACCTCATCACGGCCTGCAACCTTGATATACAGTTTGTTCTACTTAGGGTATAATGTAATTTCACACCTAAAAATAGGTACTTCAAGGTACTAAAGGTTAAATATCTGTTCTCCATTCCTACCAAATCAGAACTTGCAAAAATGATTTTTTTTTTTTTTGCTGTTATTGCTATCTTAGCACTGTGAAGAGGATTCAGTAAACCTAATTTAGATTTTCTTCAGGAATAAACAGAAATATACGTAAATTGTTTCTTTCAAGATATTGTGTGCTTTGTTTTGCTTTAAAGTACATCACTAGAAGCAAAGCCTGGGCTTCAATAACTTCTGAATGTCAGCACATCTCTGATTTCTAAAATGTGTGTTTTACTCAGGGATATTGTGAGCGAGGAGCCTGTTCCAGCTCCATGATAATGCCAGCATTAATTTTCACTTATAATTGTTTCCTCCTTAAACAGCCCCGCAGAGAGAGACTTGCATCCCTTCATTACACATAACTTATCATGGCATTAAATTTGCCTAAATTGTACTCCAGTGCTGCCATACTGCTGACCCTTAAGTCTGTAAACAAATACATTTGTTCTCTATATATTTATGTTTTGTCTTCTAAATTGTGAGAAAATGAGCCTGGAATCTTCATATTGTAATTGTATCATCAAAGCCTGTTGAGAATACGATAAAGTAACCAGAAGTTAAATTATCAATAAGAGTCATTTATTTTGCATTTTTATTTTAAAGAATACTTATGAGAATTGTGATAAATTAGCAGTGACAAACTACTTCTTGCAGGCTGATTTTGTGTGGAGAGTTTAATTAAACATTGCAGCTGTTTATCTCTATGGTGATTAAATTTTCATATGTAAATTACATGTATTAAGATCAAGATACTTATGTAAATGTCACTTGCCTTAATGTTTTGTGTTACTGTTATTAACATCTAACCATCAGCTTGTAATCTTCTTGTATTGCATTACGCTGGCATGCACTACACGACTAAAATAAGTAGATTTATATCTTAATAACAAACAAGTTTTTAAAAAGAACATCTTACTATGTAATTGAGATGGAGATAAAAAAAAATAAAAAATAAACTGCCAAGTGTGAGCTGCTGCAAATTTCAGAGCCTCGTTGGTGACAGCCACATTCATTCAATGCTGCCATCCATCACCAAATTTGGATACCAGAAATCTATATGTCTCCTTAGAATAACGCTTCCCTCTACCTCATAACAAGTGAGGGCATTGTGTTCTTGGTTGCTGTTGTCACAGGCACATAAAGAAGAAAGTACTATTATAGCTCTGATAAACAAAGAAATAACGAGCAGATTGCTATTTGCAGCAGAAAAAAATGCTCATGATCTACCCGCATCTATACCCAACAACCAACCCTACCAGATTACAGATGTTTCTTTGGCAAGAGCACTGTAAAGGGCTGGATACTATAGCCACTGGGATTTGCTACAAGATTTCACATGGACTTTTTCTACTTTTACTTTATATTTGTAAATGTTATTCTTATTCTCTCCGATGATGAAGATAAGCAACAACTTGGAGCGAAGGAGCAGGAAGATCTGCCATCTAATCTCAATTATTGGAGAAGTTCCTCATACAAAAATATGCAACTCCCGTGAAAGAAAGACTTTTCATTATGCCAGTCATGCTTGAAGTCTACCAAAAGGCACTCACTGAAAGCAGGAAATCAAACACATCACTTGCAAAAATCAAATTAAGAGACCAAATTGCAGTAGGCGATAAATAGAAAATGAGATAAAAGCAGTTAGGATTAATTTATTTTGAGGAACCTATACGTTATATAGATTGTCAGAGTTTGCATTTATTTGTTGCTTTTATTTGATGATTAGGAGAAAAGGAAAAGATCACTGGGAGGTGGAGGCTTCATTTACTTACACTGTCATCCAGGAGGCATGCCACTATAAAAGAGAGCACATTATCTCAATGATCTACTCAAAAGCAATGAAATGCTTTGAAGATGCCCCAAATAATTGTATGGATGTTCTGATGGGCAAATTGAAGATGAGCATTGTCTAGGGGCTTAGGATAAGTTCAATAACTCTCTCAGCAACACGATGAGCTTTGAAGAAAGAGCAGTCAGATAGCTTGACAGTGTAAGAAATTAGCCCGTATTTTAATGGATACCATCCCTCAGTGCTAATAACAACATCAGCTGACAGTCTGACTTTGTACTCAGAGGGTGCCATACATATATTCATCCCAAGTTTCCTTTTTATTTTAGAGTCTTAAATTACATCCCATTGACTCTTTTGGGCTCAATTCAATTTACTTACTAAGTTTTCTTATTTCCAAATTAAAACTACACAATATAGCTCCTTTCAATGGAGTCACACATTTAACTGCTGGAAAAGTGCCTTCCCAGCACCATACTTCAGGTCTTAACAGAGGATGCTTTCAGTGCTCAGATTATCCTGACATCTTTGTCAGGGGTTTGGGCATGACCATTCCCAGACAATTCAGCTGCTCTGCTCTACGTCAGCTAAAGAGATGAGAGCAATATTTAGGAAATAAATGCCCCATTCCTGGAGGTGTTCAAGGCCAGGTTGGACAGGACCCTGGAAAGCCTTGTCTAGTATTAAATGTGGAGATTGGTGGCCCTGCCAGCAGCAGGGGGTTGGAGCTTCAAGACCCTTGAGGTCCCTTCCAACCCGGGACATTCTGTGATTCTATGCTCCAGCTACCTTCCTTTCAGAAATGGGATAAGTTCAGGGAAGAGAAGAAGACTAGAAGCAAATGATGCTGCTGAGCTTTTTCATACACCATTCATTCACAAAGACTATTGCAAATTTACCCTTAGGGTTTTTGTTTTGTTTTGTTTTTCGAATTAAAATAACTCCAGTTACAATGAGTTTCTTTTTTTCAGTGAAATAAAGTCAGACTTCAAGAAGCCCTGAGTTTGCAATTGCTCCCTCCCATGCAAAAGCTGCTTCAGAAGAAAAATAAATATTTCCAGCTTATAGAGATAGCCATATTCCCAATCTACTGGAAAGAATTCTAGATAACCTAAAAATGTGGGGTTTTTGGCTGATTCTTTATTTTAATCTGCTGTTTTAAAACCAGCTTCTGAGCAATGCAATCCTATTGATGGTAGATCTTTCTCCTGTACCAAGCACACTGTTTCCGCGTAGGAAACCCCCGCAAACGCCTACTGCAACAGCACACATCTTTGATGAAACAATTCCACTCTTGCCACTCACCAGCTGAAATGGGTTGGCATTCCTGGATCTGCAGAAAGACCTACCTGAGGCAAGTGAAACTGCTAACACCATCCCTAGTGCCATCTCCAGCATGGGAACAGAGGTCTCACCAGTTAATGGGGGGAGATGAAGATGACATCTTCACCTGCAACTCCCTACTCCAGATGATATACTGGACAATGAAGTGTTAAGTAAGTGAAAAATTTGGCCCTGCATGTGTAAATGGTTCTCTATTGCTAGGGTGTTTGCAGCATCTCAGTCTGAACACAATGATTTATCACTAGTACAAACCACTGTGGTTCACACAACAGAGTGTGGAACTATAAAAATACAGAGGATAATTAGCAGGGAGAAAGCTTGTACTTCCTCATGCAAACCTCACCAGTCAATAACCAGGAAGAAAGAGTGCAACACTAAATAACTGTAGTGATTTTGTAAATTACTATGTTATGAATCTCTCAGAAGCTCTTCAAAATAGACAGATCTCGATGAAGTTCATCAAAAGCCATTTTCCTTCAACCAGAAAAGTTTCCAGTGCTGTTGAAGTTCAGCTTGTCATGAAACATCCTTTATTCATTGGCTGGCTGAATAATGAAAACAAAAAACCCTGAAAAATGATCATAGCCAGGATAGTTGGCAGCAGATTCACTACAATTACCAGAAGTTAATTAGAATTATTAAAATAACAAACAAAAGCTACTGATATTATGCATCTACATTTAATAATGGAATCCAACAGCGCACCCAATTCATGAACTACATTATATTACTTTAAAGCCTTTTCTTGCTCACCAAATTAAATGTTAACAGATTATCATCTCCAAATAAGTTGGTGGATTGAGTCTTATTTACACAAGTCCTAAAAACTGAGTTGTAGAGCAGAACTACAGTTTGTTCTCCTGGGTAGTAAAACAACTTGCAGTTCATTTCCGCCTCTTTTTTCCCTATCCACAGCACTGCATTTGGAAAATGAAATTGGTGAAATGATTTCATCACAGTTTCGCCTTCTATCACTGATTTAATGTAAATTTATTGAAGGACCTGCTTGAATAAATTTCAGTTAGTCAACATCTTTGCACCTGCACTCAGATTACTTTAAGCAGAGAACTCCGATCACATTTAACCCATGTCTGCCTCATTGTTGTATGTGCACAGTACTATAAAGTACCTCATTTTATTTGCACTGTTAAACTGAATTATGCAGCACATGGTATACAGAAACTAATCTTTAATTTTTTGTAATAGCAGATTTGAAAGAGAAGTTGCTGACACATGCAGGGAAACACACAATGTTGTTGGCACAGTTCTCCTATTTCTAATGAGACAGCAGCCCTCCCAGTTTTTACAATATGTATATATGAAATAAACAACCAACCTCCCCGAAATAAAATAAAATCAACATTATAAGTAGTCTTCTTAATATTTTAAACCAGAACACTCTTGAAGGCAATTACCTGCTGTGATGAAACATAAGCAGGAGACAAAAAAATATCTACTGGGATAAAAAAAATTAGAAGCCAGGTAATGGATTTGCATTTGTTCTTCCTTTTGCTATTGTGGGCTCAAATGACACCAATTATTTAAGAAAGATTCATCAGAATGAAATGTTCAAAGGTCTTCTGGCTGTAAATTGCTCTTCTGAACCTCACATACATGGAAGGACTGAGTGCAGAAAAGGTAGGAGATGTAGCCTCCCTATAATCACTTAAAATTAAAGGTTTCCACTTCTTTTGGGAGTGCATTCTTTCCAAATTATTTTTAGATCTTTAATTCTCAATAACTACAAGGTTTTCTGCCAAAATTTTCCCTGTGAAACTGGGGAAAATACAAAAGACTGGAGGAAAAAAAAAAAAGAAAAAAAAAAAAAAGGTAAAGATGAATCTGAAATTCTAGACAAGCTGTCCTGCAGCAACTGTAGTTTAGGAAAAAGCACAGAAATATAACCCAGACACGTGCAAGTTTTCACTGTAAAGTGTAATAATAATCCAAAGTGCCTTTACAATTTGAGCAAACCCTATTATTCATTAGAAGATGACTGAATATATGAACCAATGTCTTTAATACAGGCACAACAATATGCTTTATGTGTTAAGAGATTAATAAAAAGCAAACCTGTAAGCACAGAAATGCCATTTTTATATATTGTTACTATTGCTCATCTTTCATTTGCCACTGCAATCCAAAGAATAAGAGAAATAATAGTAGTTGTCTGGCAAAATAAAGAGATATATGTGATTTATCAAGTAATTAGTCATATAATTGAGTAAATCAAGAGTAAATCACCTTTTCTTCTTCACGGTCCATTCAAGGAAAACACAGAAATAACAATGCAGTGTCGTGTATTGAAGTCCCAAAATACAAAACAATAGGAAAAGGAAGAGAGAAGAGCATTCCCTGCTGCTGGGACTTGATTTGAATGTTAATGTCAAAGGTCCCAAACCCACCCAGGTGGCTGGCAGAGCAAAGCACGTCGACCAGGTAAACACCTAAAAAGCCAACCACACGTATCTGTATGCCATACATACAGACCTAAGCAACAGGCTGCTGAAGTAACACTTCAGAGACTCTCAACCTTAAGAAAAATATGAGTCTACCTCACCAAAGAACTAAATTTGCCCTTTGTCTCAATCCTTTACAAACAAAAGAAGCCATGGAGACTCTGCCACTCATCTCCTTGACCATCCTCTCGACATTACTCCTCTTCCAAACTGCTCCTTTTTGTTGCTCAGAATATCCAGGGATTTTTACTAATTAAATAATTTCACACCGTATTATCTATGGTTAACATGAAACCAAGCTTTACTAATTTGATCTCCGTACGTCTAGCACCATTTATTCATGCTGTATCACCATCTCTGAACACCGATTATATTTGACCTCTCGCTCTGTGTTATAAAGCTTTCACAAAACTCACAGCTAAGGAAAGTCAAGAGTTGAACATAACCCAACAGAACCAATATCTGGAGTTCACTAAATATCTAAGTGAATTGCAGATTGACTGGATACAAGTATTTTCTTATTTAATAATTTTGCATAAATTTTCAATGAATTTTTACATGAGTTGTGCCCAAGGAAGTGGGGCACTGGAAAAGGAATAATTTGAGAACTTCTCTCCATCCTTTCCCCTTTCCTTTCTCCTTCTCATTCTTGCCATTCCTCTTTCCCTATTTCTCAACTCACCCACTGAAGATGTGCAATTCCTTTGTTTTTTATTATATTGTGAATATTTTTATTATATTGTGATTATTATATTGTGATGATTTCAAGGTCATGGAGAATTTTGCATGTGTAGAGTTGCATCTCCTGTAGGACACAAGGATCTACCAGGCATGCTGTTTGGCTTTTGCCTTGAGTGAATGTGTGGATTCACTTTTAAGATCTTTCTCTGTGCTTGCTCAAACCATGGTGGTACTTTTGGCACCATTTCTTGCTGACAATGAACTTACTTAAAGTGAAAACTATATAGTTAAGTGAGCCACTCTGCATTTCCAAGAGAGCATTGGAAAACAATTAAACGACACTTGAAACTTGTCCAACCTGTGTGTGGGGCATCAGTTAGCAGCTGAGACATTCAAAACATTGGATCCTTCATTAATTCCTGCACAGTTTCCCAAAGAGCTACAATAATGAGCTTGTAAAGGGCAAATCTAAAGACCATCCTCATGGGCCTCAAAGGTCCCCATAGGTTTTCAGCAGTGGGTCAGTCTCAACCCAGAGTCGTCCAAGGCCTATTCTGCTGACACCTGAAGGGAAATGTCAATTTTAAATCTGATTTCCATTGCTACAACTGAGTCAAAAGGAGTTCTGTCACTGACTCAGAAGTTTTCATGAAACCAGGCCTTCATGTACCAGTTACTAAATCAAAATTCCACCCAAGAGAAGTGTGAAAATATTTTCAGCATATTTATCAGCACCTCCTCTTGCTCAGAACAAAAACAAGATGGGTAGATTACATAGGAGAGAGGAGCAGAGCTTGGGTCCTGGATGCTGCAGTGCCCCGAGCTGCTGCCAGCTCCCATCACTCCCAGCCAGGGTGACCTCGTGCCATCTTTTTTTTTCACCAGCTCACTTCCAAACCCTTTAAAAAACAAATGAAGTTAAATAACAAATAGCGTAAATATTTTAATAGGCCTTCACATTACCAACTGCCAGACCAGCTGTCTAGACTGCAAGAGTATTTGTGGCTTTTTCAATTTTAATTTTTAATATATATATATTTAATCTGAAACACATACGTCTACATGATGGAAAGCATCTCTTGCTGTGATCCCTGGCCCCACAGCCACGTCCACTGAGCAGTGCCACGGCTCCATGGCCATAACCACAGCACTTCCCCAGCCTCCCTCCATCAGCAGAGGAAATACAAAGCACCCCAGTCTCTGCATACTGAGCTCAGCTTCCTTCTCAAATAATTATCAGCACTACACAGAAAATAAGCTGGAAAAAAACTGTGGGAGTTCAATGGCTTTTATGACAGATGACCCTTTATTTTAAGTGTTTGATGCCATATTATTTGAAAATATGAGAAGAAAATGATTGTAACTCCATACCCCAAAGGGATTAGATAGGATGAGGTGAGTTAAATATCTGCAGCTGTATATTTACAATGTGTTCACTGAGAGAAGGAAGGATGCTTTAATCTTGAATCTTTAAAATACCTCTGATATTGTACCACAAAATAACAATAGTCTTAATTAAATGCTCCCTTTCCTATATATTATAAGGTAAGCACAACTTTAAATGTTCATGAAACTGAGAGAGGAAACGGTGGTTTCCCAAAAGCAGAAGTCAAATTCAATGGAAATACACAGAGTATAAAAACTTTGCCTACAAAATACAAAAAAAAAAACACAAACCATGATGACACTGAAATAGAGATCAAATGAAGACAAATCTCCCATCTCTTCATGTGTCATGTACTCCGACCTCTAAGCATGCTGAATTTTTAAAGATAGTCATAACTCGCATTTAAAGTGAAGCAGAGCCAAGCTCACTGGCTAAATTTTAAGGAAAAAGAGCTGATGGTTTTGGTTGTTTTTTTTTTCCCCACTAAGGAAATAGGAAATCCCATGGAGGCAATGCAAGAGCTTTGATACAACAAGGGTGTAAAGACATAATCACAGCCAGTTTTCATTCTGAACATCCATCAAATTAAATAACAAACTGACCAATGGGATGAGGGCTGTTCCAAAAGTAATGCCTCCTATTTTTATGATGTTGGCCCATGACAGAGGCAGATATTGGTGGTACGGCAGTAGAGGTCAAACCTTCCTGCCAATGTTCTGTTATATTTAGTTACTGCTTACTAAACTACAGGAGTTGATATGAAAATTTTGTATTGTGTTGAGGATAGAGATTATAGAGATTTTCATTAGAAAATCCAACATTCCTGTGACATCATACTAATAACAAAATCTGAAGTTACAAAGTTACGTGGAACCTCAGGAATAGATTGGGTTCTGCTAAAAAGATTTTCTTGAAACTTACTACTGCTTATCCCTGGTGTTCTCTAGACTTCTATCTAATATGATGTTTCTCCTGCTCACCTAAAATTCTGCCCAGTGGAGCACAGAACTGCTAACGAGTGATCACTGAGTTCCCCAGTGATGTCTCCCAGCAGTTCAATGCCGTGACACTGGTCACCGTGCTCTAACACAGATTTTACAGCCAGGTTTGCACCTCATCCTCAAACACAAAGATAAGTGACTCGATGGCCCTGAGATCAGCAGAGGAATAAGACATTTTAGCAGTGTTTCTCTCAGGAAGTGGCTGTATTAAAACAGCGCGGTGACAAAGTGAGGGGGAAAAAAGCGTAAAACAAAATAAAACAAAACAAAACAAGAGTGTTTTCTCTGCAGGACAAGCAGGAGGTAGGTCCGTGCATTACCACCACGCGAGGGAGCCATCCCTCCAGAAATGCCAGGGTTAGGGCAGGCCAAACCTCCAGCCAGCATCCCGAGCAGCCCTGCAGCACAGCCACGGAGACATGAAATCCCCACAAAACTGTTCCTATTTAATCTAAATGCAGAGAAAGCTGGTCGCAAATAGTCGTAACCGAATTATTTTTGCCCAAAAAGCAAGCTCCAGATAATAAAGCCTTAAAACTGCTCCTTCTTGATGTTTAATTCCAAAACTGAATACTGGGGCAAGCAGTACCTCCCTGTCTCAGGGCATCATGCTCTCAAGTGTCCCAGCCTCAAGCCCAACACAGGCATGACCCAGAAGCCAGGGTGAGCACTGCAATGGAAGTGGCTGTCGGGGTCCATTCTGGCTCCCTGCAGAGGAATTAGAGCAGGTTGTACTGCATTGGGTTCATGTGAATAAGTTTTGGAAGAGAAAGTGTTTTGGAATGGAAAATAACCTTCCAGTCCATGTATAATTTGTCAAGAGTCTTATCATGGAATCATAGAATGGCCTGGGTTGCAAAGGCCCACAGTGCTCATCCAGTTGCAACCCACTGCTGTATGCAGGGTCACCAACCAGCAGACCAGGCTGCCCAGAGCCACATCCAGCCTGGCCTTGAATGCCTGCAGGGAAGGAGCATCCACAGCCTCCTTGGGCAACCTGTTCCAGTGCCTCACCACCTTCTGAATGAAAAACTTCCTCTTAAGTATTCTTGGGATATTAAAATATAACATTTCTCCTGCCTTATTGAGCAGCTTCGCATAAGCATTCACTTTATACAAACTTCAAGTATAACCATTAGCTTAAAGCAGGTGTCTTCCCCTGTACAATTACAGATCTGTCCTCAGCTTCTCGCTGATCAGAATCCCAGAAGATCCAAAAGCTCAAAGACAAAACTTCTGATGCACAACCTCCACCTCCACCGATCCCAGCCACTCACTCAAGGAGCTGTGTACACAAACTTGGATCGAGTAACAAGGGGTGGGAGGGCAGGGAAGCACCACACTCTGTTACTTACTAATTACAATCACATGGGAAAAGATTTGTACCCTTCTTTCTTTACTTTTATTAACTAACTTGGTCTATAATTAAAAGAACAGCACACAGGTGCTTTACTCTTCCCTTTTTCACTGATGTTGCACCATGCATTTTTGTCACATTTTTGTATTAATAAAGAGCAGAAGAGCATTTCAGTTGAGCTCAGAGTTGTTGGACTCGATGATCCTTATGGGTTCCTTCCAATTTGGGATAGTGTATGCTTCTAAAAGCCTTGTGCTGTGGTCCTTCTACACTATGCTCAAGAGCTCTGGCCTCATGGATTCCTAAGACAGTTCTTTTTCAGATTCCTAAATCAGCCATTAAACACGTTGTACCCATCTCATCAATCTTTACCTCCCACCTTAGACTTGTGCAAGGCAACAAGAGCTTTGCAGAAGGCTTTCCTAACACTGCCATCCTTGGCCATGCTGTTGGGAGAGGCTGCTGCTACACAATCAGGATAAATTCCTGTGGTTTCATCCTGAGTAAGCATTACGTGCAAACTTTTCCTTGGATGCAAACAGGCAACCAAGCAGAGTTATGTATGCCTGTAGGTATGTGTGTACACACACAAATCACTCACCGTATTTTATCTTCCTCCTATTAATTCAGCACGTGCTCTCAGGATGGACCACCAGAGGGGTGGTGGGCACGCTGAAATCCTGGCTGTGCAGTTGGCCTCATCACATCCCATTACAGGCAACACATCATAAAACAGCATTTCATCAAGTAGCAATGAACCGCCACTGCTACCTGGAATTGCCTTCCAAGAGCAAGAATGTAATGAGTGAGCGAGGACCCTTCTCTAATTTATATAATGTCAAAGAATATGTCACTGATGTTTCCATTCATCTCAGTTTGCCTGGCAATAAGTCAGGCTGCCCACAGAATTTTCTGTTTACGGTGCACGGCTGCAATTATGGCTTTACCCACACTGCTCACCTAGTGCTGGATACTGCCAAAATAACTCTGCCTGCATGTCTACAAACATTTTCAAACACAGCTTTAAATTTCATCTCTTTAGCCAGAAATCACTACTACAAATAGGTTTTTAGGGTCTTCTCGCCAGTTTTTCTATTTCATGCACTTCGGTAGCTCTTTTTGCTTTAGGCAGAAAAAAAAATGCCTAACAGACCTCATGGACAGGAATCCTCCCTTAATTTCATCCAAAGACGCCTGCAGTCTCTCTACCCTCCTACACAGACCAGCCAAAAATTTCTCTAAATGTTTGCTTAGCATAAGGCCTACAAATTGTTATCTAAAAGCTGGGAATAGAAAGGCAAGGTTAGAAAGCTGTCAGATAACTGATAAATACCAGTGAAATGAATATTCACCATCTTTTATGGCAAGGCCAGTGATGGAGATACTTGACTAAGAAAGAAAATTTTCCCAAACTTTCATTTATACATTTGTTCAGGAGCTAAAAATATATATAAATACATTTTATTGTGGGTCTTTTGACATTCAGAGGTAATGACTTGGGTCAAGAGTGCTTCAAATCTGAAACACAGTGAATTTACAGACTGTCCCTTTCTGACTCCATTCTCAATATCATGGCCTGGTGCTATCTACATGGGCTTACCATGCAAGCACCAGGAAGAAAAAATTCCCTTTTTGAAAATATAAAATAAATAAAAAGTAAGAAAAACGTAGCCCATCTCAAGCAGAATTTCATTGCTGATCTTTTTAATTTGAAAGAGAAATAAAAAGGATTGAAAATGCAACAGATTTTGCACAGTATCCTTGGAAGCATCATTTTCCTTGTGGTCACATAGGTGTTTTACATCACTGACAACACCACACCAAATGAAAAATTAAATACAGAGTGAAACATCACATGTTTTGGGGAAAGAACATAGATTTCTAGATATCTGAAGTGCTATTTTAAGTAGTTTCTTCTTCATCTACTGGTCCATTTGCCAGACCTTCCTGCTCTTCAGAGAAGATTGTCTTTTATGTTAGCAATTTATTTGTCCTTGTCTTCATCTACTACAGTATGAAAAGCAACAGCAACACAAATATTTCCTGGTACAGAATAATGCTTTTACTGTGAAAAGAAAGTAAATGTTGCTTTGCACCAGGAGCCACTGCAGGGTGGACATTGCCAACCCTTGTGTGAGCAGGAGAGACTCAACGTCCCATTTGCAAAGCAGTCACCTGCACAACAGTGACAAATGTCATGCAGATAAACAGTAATTATGAATATGTTGGACTTTAAGGGAAAGCATTCAGTGCAATCACTGAACTGCTGCAGTTCGGATTAAAAGCTGTTTTTCTAAATCGACTCACTCTACCAGTTTCAAAGATGACCTTTCCAAAGAAAAACTGTATTACAAGTTTTTAAAAATTAATTGCTGTTTGAGTAGTTTGCTTGGAAAATAAACAACAGAAAACTCTCCTCTCTCCCTCTAACAATTAGGAGAGATGATAAAGCTCACATTTCTAACTTAGTTAATTTAGCATGTCAAAAACCAATCTTTCCCTGGTAATTTCAATGCACTGAATGTCATGGAAAGGCCAAGTGACAGATTGCTGCATTTCAGTCAGAACACTCATCCTACTAAAAATGTAATCACTGATGTTCAGATTTCATTTGACTGTGCACTGTACAGTATTTGGATAGTGGGTAGCCTTTGGCATTTTCTTTCCCCCCTCTCATTCAATCAAAAATGACTTGATGTTACAGACTGAGGTCCAGCACAACTTTTGAGAACTAAGCGGAAAGTAAACCAGAAGACTTTTATTTATTTCTGCTTTCGGATTTAAGACCGATTAAAGTGTTATGGCTGAGTAATACTGAGTTCAGATTTAATAATGCTGCTGAGAACTAGGAGTGTGTTTCCAATTCCTACTTGGGAGACCACAAAGTCTATCAAAAACAAATTAAGATCCTTTACTAATCATTATCAAGCCCTGTGTTTAATCATGCTCCTAGACAACAGCCTGAACTTCATTATCACAGTACAGAATAGGCTCCAGATATAAGCTGAATTTCAGGGCTCTGTCATCTGGATGTGCCCGATTTTCAGCAAACTTTTCATGCATCTATTCATTATAAATTATTTTGCTGTACAGGAAATGTATTTATCTTCTTTTCTAAGAATGGTTTCATAACCTCTCTATGTTCCAGAGCTAAATAACACATATGGTTCGTGTTTAACAACCTCCATTTGGTGTTTCATATGTGTACTTTTTCTCTCTGCTTCCAAACCTATGGCTGCAAGCAGCGCTAGCACTGAGGATCAGGCACCAGCGTGGGTGAATGCTCTCTGAATAGGCTTGCCTTTCAATTGTCAGACAGCAATTGACTGAAATCAGAGAAAAAATGATTATTCTGACAGCATTTGATATGTCATTGGCTCAAAAACTCTCTCTGTTTGAAGTCTCCGATGTCTATCAGATATTCAATGAGGCATATGGCATTTTTTGATGCGATATCCATTATTGACATGAAATGGGAACCTCTATGCTCTTGAATAAGTTTGCCATAGTTCTGCTCTGCAACTAAGAGCTTCTTCCACCAGCATCTGCTAAAGGTCAGCCAACATTTGTCATTTTAATGCGTGCTCAAGGTGCGTGGAAAGGCTGACAAATAACTGACTTTTGCCCAGCCTGAAGCTGCTGTCAGCACACAGGTGTTGGTGGCAGATGAAGGAGTTACGGAGGAAGAAGAGAAGATGCAGCCTTTTATGTGATGCCTTACTATAGCTATTTTTAATATTTGCATTCAAATATACGTCAGCTGAAACGATGGACAGGTGACCGACCTCTTGATGGAACACAAACTGCACGTCACAAACTGTACATGGGAGACTAGCAATGCTGAATTTAGCCTCTCTGTGCTCTGCTTTGCACAAATCTTATTTTTCCTGGTATGACCTGGCGGACCTGAGCAACCTCACGATAATTCAGCTGTGTGGCTGAGCATTAGACAAAACCACTTTCAGCCTCCAGACACCAATGCGTGACAAAAATTGGAAACATGCATTTTTCATTACGGCCCTCATTAATAGCCTAAGGAAGCGCCTCCTGCAAAGTATCAGATCAGAAGTTGTAATGAGCATTATAATTAATACTATCCCACTGCCAGGGAATTTAGATGTAAATTTGATAAGCCATTTACACTGGAGAATCATGGCTGTTTGTTTGCAGGCAGTGTCAAAGCAGCCTGAAGACCAAAACCAGTGGTGTACCCCAAACATGTAAATTTCTCACAGAGCAAACACAGATCTACACCAAAATCTTGAGATACCTTGACAACTGCCTTCTGATTCTATAGTCAAAAACTCGTATGTTAATGGTAAAAGAGTTCATAATTCAAAGGGAAATAGTAAAAAAGTATGAAAAGTAGAGAGGAATTGCCATCATCCCCAGCGATTCATGGAGAAGGGCTCCTGAACAAGTTGTTTTACAAGAGATGCAGCAGCTGGAAATGCATATTAAGTTTTGTATCCTTTCTGGATGGGTAGAAAGAACAGCACCTCTAAGTAACATGAAAACCTTAGTTCATTAAACAAACCTTAAGGGGAAGTGTAAATGAGAAGCGCTTTATATTCAGTGTCATCAATTCAGCCGAAAACATGTTTGCACCACTCCACGAAATGAATGCTTTTTATAGTTCCTTTCCTGCCAACATTGCCTCATGAACGTAATAAAATTAAACATGTAAAACCAACTCTGGGGCTGGCAGTTAGCAAGTACATTCCAGAGAAACAGGAATACACACTTCTAAACAAACAGCTCTTCAAATGCGAGGAAAAAACAGGTAAACTGAGGAAAGCTGAATGCAGAAAAGCACTGAATATCGGTATCTCATAGGAAAGGCAAAGAGCCTTTGGCATAAGGACTTCCTGCCCAGATAACCTCCTTGGCCCCTGGGGTCTTTCCATGTGCATTACCAAGTCTCCTGCCTTACAGCACCAGCAGCACCATCATAGCTGCTTTCCACTCCTTAGCAAAACGAAAAGGTCTGGGTGATAAGAAGGAAGGGAGTTGCTTTCATCTGGGGGGTTTCTGTGGGTGTTTTTTGGCACAGAAAAAGCCCAACCCCTTTCCACTCCAGCCAGGAAGGGAACAAACCCTCCTAACACAAAGCTCGGAGGGCTCTCACCCCGACCACCACCCCTATACAGCAGTTTATCTCAAGGCAGTTGAAGGAGGAATACAAAGCGCACACAGATTTCCAGAGTTATGCCACAGTCATCAAATACCAGAAGCATTTTGAAACCACTCTTGCGGCCCCGAGTAGGAGCAAACCTCTCCAAATAAGGAAGCATTTCTCCTCCAACGTGCTGAAATTGGCAGCTCCCCTCCCGGAGTTTATGTAAGATTTCTCAAACAGATTAGCCAACAAACAAATGTCAAATAGCCTCCTCTCTGCTCTGGAGGGAAATCAGCAGCTTTCATCTGCAGAAAGAGATTCTGATAAGAATTCAAGCTGAGACACAAATCTCCATGTTGCCACGGAGAACATTTCCAGATAGGTTATAACGAGCAGCCAATGACAAGTAATGCAACAGAGTCCCCAGGCCTTATTTTGGTACATGGGCATTTGAATTGCAGTTGTTATTGTCAGAACTGAAGCGGAATTGCCATGCTGCCATTTGGCAGCCCTCTTCTTGCATTCCCAGAAGGTAATCAGTATTTATAGAAAAATGGGCCTACCAGACCAAATTACAGCAGCGCTGCACGAAACAGCAATAGAATCAAAAGTAACATGGCTGGCAGATCCACGAACAAGAAATACTGAAGAAAAAAGATATGATGGAGGCAAAAGGTTGCAGCAGGCACTCAGAGGGGTCAAATAACAGCATTTTTAAGGGGTAGCTATGCCCATTTCTATGAGAACATCAACTACGTAAATGCAGCATCTCTTTCCAGAAGAAGGCTGCAGGACAGCTACTGAAAACCTTTTGGAAAGATCTTAAACGCAGGCAACCCTAGTGCTGGTTAACCAGGAGATGCTATGGCAAGCACTTAGCAACGATCCTTCCCAGGTTTTTTAACCTCCACCAGCCTCCCACGGAGAATGACAAGGAGTTATTACCAGTGACAATGAGCTCTTTCTTCTGCCTCCTGTCCCATTAGGCCCTGATCTTTGAAGCTTCTGCACCGAAGTTGCTTTGAATATCTAAATACTTGAAAGTTTTTGGCAGGATTGCGTGCACAAAAGGCTCTTCGTATCTGTGAGAATTTGTACAGTCGGGGCTACAGAACACGAAATCTCAAGTTAAAGGATCCTGACTGTTTTGCTCATGAAGTGCTCAGCGCTGCGAAGCTCAGTCAGTGACAAACAGTGCTCAGAGTGCCACTGAAAAATGCAGTTTCAGGTCCTTAAACTGCCTAGCAGAACTATCTGTGTGTACGAACACACCCACTTATGCATCTTCCCTTTTTGAGTAAAAAAAAAAAAACAAAAATAAGAACACCATATAGAGAAAGTCTTTCCTACGAGGCAAGATTCAATTATGTTGGCTTTGAAACCTCATGGCACATTTATTGCTTTTTCTTTCAAGACACTGAGCAAGCAACACAGGGGTCAAGCCAGCATCTGTTTCACCAACAAATCACTAGCAATAATCCTAGCAAGATACTCACACATAGACAGCAGAGGAAAAAGGTACCAAAAATAATCAGCTGTTCAGAGGGAATGAATAAAACGGACTGATTCATGCCTGCAGATGATTGGTAGGATGGCCATTTACTCGTTTAAAGGAACTAAAGAGAGGAGGAACTATGGAGAGTAGGTTTAATTCTGATTTTCCACCTTATGTTTTATCCGCACCATGAATAAAGACAAAAGTACAGCCGATAGTGAAAAAGAATGGCAAAATATATCTGAGAAGATGTGATAAAGTGATGGTTTTTTTTTTAGGATAGTGGTGCATATGTTGTTCTCTGCAAACTCCACTCTGCTCTGATCATCCCTTCCTCCAGCATGATGTCAGTCCCAAGTTCTTTTATGCAGGTAATTAATAACTCTTATCCAATGCTTGATTTATCTTTCTTCAACATGTGCAGATCACATGGAGATGAACTGTGTGAATTATTACCCTGTGGAGCCAGCAGAGAACTTTGTTTTTGCTGTCCTGACGCTCTTATTTCATAACTTGAACGGATAAAAAATACCATACATATATTTCAAGAGCGACACAAGCAATTTCCTTGCGTAAATACATGCTTCTCTGTTATTTATTATTTGGATTTATAAACGTGCTCTCGTCAGTGTTTGAGCAGTGTCTTGATTTAAGTTTCATGTTCTGAGCACCATTTTTCCCCCCGTTTTTCTGTCTCCTGCAATTCAGAGGTTACATGACTCAGTTCTTGCAGCCACAAACTGATTTTTCAAACACAAGATTTCTCCTGTTTGGCTCATGTGTCGAATGCCAGAAAATCCAATCATAGTGTCTGTATTGACTAAATCTTTGTTTAAAAGTAACTAAGGAGGCTCAGCCTGCCTCTGGCCTTCACAATATGCTGAAGACAGCTCTGAGGGAGGCCAGAAATGTCTCCAGAAAAGGGGCACTGAGCAAACAGGGACTCCAACAGTTCAGTTTTCAGCCTTTGATTTATATTTTAAGAAAATGGGTTCTCGTCCCAATATAGTACGATCGATCATTACATTGCATGGAGGAATTCTCAGGTCAAAGGTGCCTTTCTTGTACAACTAGCTGAGATAAATATAAGAAACAGCCTCTGATACCTCTTCACTTCCATGACCCTCACTCTTCACCTTTGCCTTCCAGTCCAGGGACAGATGATTACAGCTTGGCGATGCCAAGGAGCTCTGAGCAGCAGCTCTCCCTGTGCAGCTGTGGCAAGTACATCTGACTCTAGTTTACTAATTAAAACCCATTAATGAACACAAATTACGAAACTCTGAAGGTTTCTCTAGAAGTTCAAATCGAAATACAAGAATGTAAGTTCTCTGTTAAACTTGTCAACGTTATGTTCTATCTAGATTACAGCAGCTGGAGCCAGCAGCAGCTCCGTTCAGATGTGTATTCAGAATGTATTACTCTTTTGAGGCCACTGACATCCTCAGAAATCTTCACTGTCAGGCAAAACCATGAATAACACAATAGCATGTGAGCACCAAGCCCCAGGGCTCTCTAAGTTTTATCATTGTTTTTTTTAAGTTGAAGGAGTCGCAAAGTCTGTCTATGAGGATCAGTTGTCAATGCCAGATCAAACTGATCAGCACAAAGCCAAAGCTGCTCTCACTAGAAACTTGTTACCATTCCAGACCAAGTCCTCTCTTGGGGCCACTTGAATGTGAGCTGTCACGTTTAAAAGCCCAACACACTGAAGACTAACATCATTTGCACAGATTTAAGCAAAGTACCAAATTAAAACTCTTAGAGGAAGGATTCTGTGGTTCTTCAAGGAAATGCATTCAAGTTTTTAATTGTACCTGGTTAGATATCCCTCCTTTTCTCATCGAAGTTGGTCTGTTGGAGGGCAAAAGACAACAGCTGTTTGTTGGAGAGAAGAGCGTCTGCTCCATTACATATAAAGATACCTATGATTAGCTTTGCAATGTGCTAATTAACAAAACACTTATAAAATAAAAATAATAAAAAAGGAAAAACGATGCTAACTATAGTTAGGAATCAATAAATCTCTTCCGTGCCACAATAATCTTGTGCCTGTCTGAGCCAGTGGATAGGACAAACTGAAGGATCCTGATAAACCGCAGAACTAGACAGGGATTAATTAAATCAGAAACAATACAGACATATTAAAAAGATTTCTAGAAAGGATAAATCAAATCACAAATACATTATTATGTATGACCCGGGGTCAGCAATAATCTTACTGGAAAGGATCTTCATATCAGCCTCTTCCTGCTTACTACCTGGGCACTCAGATGGGTCACACTGCTGACGTATCTGAGCAGCACCCAAGGGCTGGTAGATTCATTCCTTGCAGTGGGGAGAATGGCATTTACTCTTTACAGACAATGAAATGAAGGATTAAATCACTTGCTCAAAACTAAGCAGGACAGCAGGAGAGTAGGAAATTCAGAGCAAGGCAGCTCCTGATCTCTATTTAGGCAAAGCGCTTCCCTGTCTAAATAATTCTTCTCAAATGAGAGGACCCAGATTGTTCTTTGTCAAGTTTCAGACCTCTCCATGCTCTCTCATGCTTGGGTTACCCATAACTGTAACAATCTTCTCATAGAACTTGATAGCACAGAGGGAAAAAAGGGGCTAAAAGCCTTACCTTCCATGCCGGCAGTGATGTCCTGACTAAACTCTTCTGGTACCTTCTCACCTTCTCTTAGAAACTTACTTGATATATTTTATCATACTCATTTTTATGACTAAACCACTTCACCTTCCCAGAATAAAAAAAATACTTAAGAATTAAAAGCACACGATGCCTTACAAGTAGACCAGAATCTTCTAAGAATTCCTAAGCAAGAGTTAGCCCTAGGAAAATGCCAAGGACAAGTAGCAATTATCAGACACCTCAGCTTAAAGTGTTAATTTGGTTTTCAAGTGAAACTCCTGTATGACTTTCTGACATTCACAGCAAAAAACCCTACTCAAGGCTTTTCTCAGCAGTTCCACTCAGCTTGTTTAGTTGTGCCCATTGTTTGTTCAGTATTTGCTCCAAGGTTTTGTTTTCTTGTCACTTCCATACCCACTCCGATGCCCTTGTTTATCATATGGGTTTCTACATACTCATAACTGTCTGAGTTTCCTTTCAAGTATCTTGGAAAAAAAAAAATAATAATCACAGTATGAACTCCTGAAACAATGCATGAATAAGTCATTTCCTGCTTTAAATACACCTCTGAGTAAATGATCCAGAGGCTTTTCAAGAACCATTTACATAACAGTCGCTGATACAGTCTTCAAATTTTCACGTCAATCTCAAAATGGCATTTTAAATCACCCAATTTTCCTAAATGAGGTGATGAGAGAATTTTAACGGTAGATTTTCCAACTTCCAGAGCTCTTCTTTTAACTACAAATCTTTAAATTTTGAATTCCCCTCTTTTTTCTTCATTAGGGGTAGCGCAGAAATGTCAGAAACGCTCTGTATGTATAACCTAATCCCACTGCAGCAGGGGTACTATTTCAAATATTGCATTTTCTCTCACAACCACAAATGCCATAAATTTCAGCAACTGTCAATCCCACTTCACAATATGCAGTTTGAAAATAAAATTTGGAGGCTTTGCTAAATGTGAATAACCAGCTACTGCAGTACTACTGGCAAGAAACCGATGAATCACAAGATGCTCAACTAGTTACCAAGAAAGTTAGGTAATTTCCAGTCAAAATTCACAGACAAGTAATCAAAAGAGAGAGATTTGACTTTTACTTGCAGTTCTAAAGTAATGCAAAGATATCTATGGTTCCTTGGGCTCAGAATCCAAGAGTAGGTTCAAAGTCCAATCTCTCCCTCAAATCTTACTGGAGTAGGAATAGCAGTGACAAAGCTTAAACAGCATGATGTTGCATTCAGAGAAGTATCTAGATAAGGTTCTTTTGACAGCACAATTCCTGCTAGCACACCAAGGAATGTATGCTGATTCATGCAGTGGATCATCATGGGGTCACAAGCTCAATGTACAAGCCACACATAGGCTACTATGGGGCAGAATCAAGGAGGTTTTCATTGCCTTGAGGTGATATGGGGCTGTGCTGGAAAGCAGCTCTTCCCCTTTCTTCACAAATACTGACCCAAGGACTGCTGCTGCCAGCCTGAGAACAAGCAGCCAGTGTTGAGATGAACTTCTCTTGAAATGTCTCTGTGCTCAAAGGTCTTGGAACACAAAAGAAAGGGCAGAGACACAGATTGTGATCCCTGGTGCTGCAAGAATCTCTTTGGAGACCACTCTCTACATCTGCAGCAGTCCTGTTCTGTTATTTTATTTTTTATTTTTTCTCAGCCAGGAGTTTAGCAGACAGGGAGATAAAAGTGCACTTCCGAAGCAGTTGACGCTTTGCTTGATAGACCTAAAAGAACTCGTGGATTGGGAGACATAAATTAGTGCCACATTTCTTCTTTGGCTTCAAGTCTGAATGCCAAAAAATAGGGCAGTTGACTTTGAAGCGCCTGCAGGGCAGAGGGAGCCGTTGTGACCCCAGGAGACTAAAACCCACAGGCAAGCCTATTCTTCAGGTTCACTGAAGGGGTCATAGCCTTGTAGGTGCTGGATCCAGAAATACAGTGTGATTTAAAACAGAGCTAAAGAGGTAGGCAAAGCAGCTGGGGGAAGGGAAATTGTCAGAAGGCTTAATAGAGGCTGAAATATAGAAAGAACAAGAAGCAGGCAATACTAAAAGGGAACCTACAAAGAGTCAGAGGGTGAGGACCTGTGACCTTATCCCAGAACAACCAGGCATGAGCACTGGGTCACCCAAACATCTGAAAGGACCCAGCAGGGAGAGGTGCCATCCATCACTTTCATTACCAGCTACACCACACAAAGGAAAGGGAGAAGGAGCCATTCTGTGCTGGGGATATGGTCAGGATTCCTCAGACAACCTTTATGCACAAGACTCAGCAAAAGGACAGCGCTGCCAGAGGAGAGAATGTTCTCAAAGACAATGCTAAAATTAAAAAAGGAGGGGAGACAGCGGAAACGCCAGCCAAAATCAGAGGGAAAACTGCTTCTTGTTTTGTAAGAGAAATCTCAGAAGTGCTTCTTTCTGGTAGAAGTCATGATTTGATCAAATTTCAACAGCTAGTGGTGCCAACTCTGTTGCACAATAAACACTGGAGAAAAGAGTTTAGAGAACATATCAGTCATAACTACATGACATGTTAGTGATGCATGTTTCTTAGAGTGAGAGCAAACAGTATAATTCAAACTTCTAATGAAGTCAAACAACCCAAAAAGTAAAAGAGCAAAAGGAAACTCTCTCTCTCTCTCTCTCCCATCACAAAACACATTAGCAAAATGGAGTGTTCATGATTAATTCACATTCCTTTCCGATCGTCTATCTTGCTAAAGCAGCATAAAATCCAACTCTTTGTTTCTTCCCTCTGAAGATATAGGAGACATGACATCATGGCATCTCATGTAACAGTCAAACCAGAAAGCACAGCTGAGCGGTTTTGAGGTTTCCTAGCCAACATCAGGATGTCTGCAGCAGTTTTACCTATCGGTGAGAACTTCAAACTGTCTCCACAAGGAAAGGATTTATTAGACACTTTGCACAGAGCTCCGCACTTGCTTCCCCTGCTGTGTGTTGATGGACAGAAAATTCTACAACTTCACGCTCAGACTCTTAAATTAGGCCATAAAAATGCAGAAAGTGCAGAGATCTTTACAGCCACAGAGAGACTCAGGGATACTCTGAAAGGGACCCCGTTTCTGGACAGAGAGATAACTGGAAGTCAGTGACAATTTGTAGAGTTTTTAAGGAGAGGAAAGGTTTTTCTTTTATAGCTGAGAAAGCTAAAACACTTCAAGTGTACTACACTTCTTTGTAAGAGCCAGCTTTCTGAAGCCATTGCAATTAAGCCCAGCAGCTCTTGAAAACCTTTCAGATTGTTCCAGATCTCACCTGACTCCATTCTACATTTTCCTGCAAGAAAAAGTTATTTTACTTTGAAAATCTGCATAATTAAAAACTGTACTGTCTTCTGATTGATAAAGTTTCAAGTGACAGCTTTGCAGCAAGCTGCCTCCCACACAGCAGCAATTTGTAAAAGCCTTTCAGAGTTTTATGTAACTGAAAAACCCAACTTGCTTTCAGCCAGGTCTTTCTTTCCAGTACTGGTTTAAAAGGGACTGCTAGCAACTGCAAACTATATAGACTTGAATATAAGATTAATTTCAATGCCAATATTTTTGTCTGATTATGAGGTATCAATAGACAGTTTTCTCATCTTCCTCTTCTGTATTTGGTAAATTTTGAAGAAATTTCCTATTGAATGGCCAACTTCAGCTTCGTTTTTCAAACAAATTTGGACACACAATGCACATTTGCTGTCAGCTCAAATGAACTTTTTAATCCCAGGAGAGCAAAACTCAACAACCTACAACCATTACATTCATTCTTTCCCTTTGCTTGTGTGAATACGAGTCTGCATTTGTTTTCCAACTTCAGTTATACAGTATATTCAACGCTAGAGGGAGTACCAGAAGAAAGCTGAATATTTCTTTCAGCCAAGAAGAACTATGAACAAAATCTGAATATGAGTTGTAAAGGTTTCCTCTGAATGCACGAAACTTCAAGTCTCCTAGAGATCCTTCGAGTCAGGACAGTCCAATGATCCAGGCCAGATTTAATATGACATCATGTCTGAAAAAAATTCCAGTTCTCCAAAACTAACATAAAATCTAAGCCAGGAGTGTGTTTTGGACAGATATCTGCCTTCCCAAGCACATCTTTGGCTCTTAAGGTAAACTGCAAGTGAAGTTACACAACCTGCACTGCGAGGAAACAGAAAGCAGTGCAAAGTTTGCCCAATAAAACTCAGTGCAACACATTTTTACTAAAAGCAAACATTAGTGGAGTGCTTGCTTGTTTTAAATAAATGAACTTGGCTACTTCCTATAACTAAATAATTGTGATATTTACAGATTAAACACTGTAACATTATAGAAGTTCAGTAGAAATTGAGTGAAAACATTGGCTTGAGTTTCAGTATTGAAAGACATGGGAAAAAAAGTATTAAAAAGAGCGAAATCCTAAGTCATTTTAAAGAAGATATGACTAGCACAATG
This sequence comes from Chrysolophus pictus, assembly GCA_037305975.1. Lineage (NCBI taxonomy): Eukaryota > Metazoa > Chordata > Aves > Galliformes > Phasianidae > Chrysolophus > Chrysolophus pictus. Next base: position 3,044,475 of record CM074582.1, on the reverse strand, counting down.
ATTTATTGCTTTAAAACTACAGACAGCTGTTTCCTATGGTTCAAAATAAGTACACCTCCAATTATCATGAGCATGAATTTCCAGTTACTTTGTATTTTGATCATTCAATAGATGGAGGCTACAATCTGTAAAAAAGAATTCATATCTTAGGTGAGATTATTAGGAATAAAAGTCGAGTCGGGAAGACTGCTGCCTGTATGATGTATTTTGCTCAGTACTTTTCCTTTCCTTTGTAGTGAAGAACCAAAATCAAAACTCAGTCTGATTTCCCAAAAGGTCATAAAGACACAAAGAAATCCGTAGGGAAAGGTACTACAAGTCAGTGTACTGAAGCAAATACAAAGTACAAAGATTCGGAACTCATCAAAAGAAAACTGGTCATTTTTCTTTTGGGTACAGAAGTGAGAAATCAGAGACTGACAGAATAACCTCATCCGTAAGAGCTCCAGAGGCCTCTGATCCAAACACCTGCACAAAGCAGAGCCAACTTCAAAGAAAGCCAGCTCAAGCCACATGATGCCTCACCTCCTTCCCCATTCCCCACAGGGTCTGAAATCCTGTTATCCCAAGTCCCAGCAGCCAGAGCTGCCATCAGTCCGCACATCCCCAGCCAGTGCTTCCCCAGCTTCAAAAGCGGAGCATCTCCCCTGCACGACCCATCTTAGACACACCAGGAAACCTCCAGCATTGCTTGCACCCTAACTGCTTGGTCTTTGTCTCAAAATACATTCTAAAACGTTGAAAATACTCTATTAACTCGTGAGCAAAGTGAAAGAACACATTTGCTTCGTGTCACTTTCCTGCCCCGATGCAGGGTAGACACCAGCCAACCAGCTGCACGCCCTGCTTGCAAGTCTGAAGGCTTTCATTTCATACAGAAAGTGACAGCAGCCTGAATGATGAGGTAGAAATGCTCGAGACAACCACCTCAGAATACCCTTTGTAGGCACATTTGAATGATTTGCTTTTTTGCAGTCAGTTGATTTTTCTCTTTTGTTCCAGCTCTGTTGTGATCTCTAAAGATCCAAGTACACTCAATTCAAGACTTTGCCAGATAATAGAGATTTTTTAGAGGTTTTCATTTGTGAGTGATGTGTTCTTGCTTGGGAGTGTTCCTAATAGCAAATGTATATTAATTATGCAAATCAGAGCGTTACAGACATACTTTCAGCATCTTTTTCTAGTTGCTTGTAAGTGGAATTTGCTTTTTTAAACCGGCCCCTAGAAGAGGAAGTAATTACTTACTCTGTGTCTATTTGGACTATAACAAATGAGTCCAAATTCCCTTATATATTAGAGAGAAGGAGGAATTTTGACTCTTGCTCTGTACACTTCTGCTGCAAACTCTGTTGTGTGTGATTGCTTCAAAGAGTGAATGTGGGAAAAGAAAATATTTGTATCATAGTAATGGTCTCATCTATCCGTAGCACTTGACACCACAGCTGCCAGCTGTACGGATAAATATCACGTTGCAGATAGATTGTGTCTGTGAAGCAGCGAAACTGGAATGTTAATTTAGGCTCAGCCATGCTAAAACCTGGGAGGGCTCTGGGCATGCTTGGGGTAAAAGGGATCTCCACAAAAGCCTGTGCTTCACTCTGAGCTGGAAGCTGTGTTAAAGTTCTTTAAGATTACTAATTTCTCTAACTAGCTTGTCTACAGAGGTTAATAGTTATTAGAGAGGGAAGCATCAATATATACAGACCAAGAAGCTATCAATTAGGAAATCCTTTGCACTATTTTCTCCATGCTCCCAATTTCCTTTTGGCATTCTTTTCCTTGCTGGCTTGTCTCTTATAGTTTCCCAGAATGTGTTCCCTGTCTTAATCCATCCTTTTAACCCCCTTGGAGATGGTTTTGCAATAGACACATCTCCAGACACTGCACAACACACATGGTCCTATTCCTCTGCAGTCTCAGTGTTCTCCATTTTGCCACAAAGAGGGAAACACCAGCAAACTCATGACAGCACTTATCCATGATACCATGGCAGGGAAATTTGCACTGGGGCCATCAGTAGGTGCTCTCCACACGTCCATAGAACCAGCTGTTGGTGAGCTCAGTGTCCCTAGTGCCTGCCCATCACATGCACTCTGGCACAGGTTTTCAGCCTTGTTTTCACTATGGACTTGGCTGCTGTAGCCCAAAAATGACCCACCGCTCTTCCATCTGCTCTCACAAATTTCAAAGACATTGCTAAGGCTGATACCTTTTTCTCCCAACCTAAGTGAAGATTTTTTCCTTTTATCCAGCTGCCTGCCCATACGTCTGTGTGATTAGGTGAATAGACCAGAGATAATATCTACCACAACCAACAACTAGAGCTCCATCACTCTTTTCATTTTGTTTGCCCAGAACTGTTTCTTTTGGACTCATCCATGTAAGCAACCTTCTGTGGCTTAATGAACCATCACTCATTACCTGAACCAAACTAACTCACCACACAGGTTCCTGGCCAAACAGAAGGTTAAAAGGTAATTGGAGAAGCTACAATAATATAATCAGGGATCTAAGTCCTCAGAAGTCACAACAATTTTTCCAAATTAAGCCAAAAATGAGAGGCTACAAAAAGAAATGTTCTGTCAGATTGAAGTGTTGATGTCATTCTGACACCTAGCATCCAGGGAAAAAGAAATCAAAGTCATCTCAGCCTCACTACTTTAATGACTTATGCTTCCCAACAGCTCTCTGAGCCACTGTGCTTTTTGTTCCAGTGGCCAGTCTTTGTTCTTCATAAACAGCATCTCCTGTTGCACATTCAGAGACAGAAGGCTGGACCAAGATGGTATCTGTCTGTTCCAGTAGCTCATTTCTTATATTCTTATCTACTTTCGTAGATAAAACTTTTACCTTCACACTAGAATAAGCAGCTGGAGAAGGCACTCATATATCAGGAAAGGTTCCAGTGGACCATTAGAGAAAAAAAAAAAAAAAGAAAAGGAGAAGAAAAGAAAAAATAGACTTCCTTTACAGTCCTCCAGGCTCTGCCAGTGAGATTTGAGCAAGTCTTTCCTGAAATGCAATGGCACAGTCCTTTCTATTGTCTCTGCTGCTTTCAAATCACTGCTGTCAAGCCAAGTAAAGGAAGAGACTTTGCTCTCAGGTTATAGACAATGAATATCCCCATTGTCAGTCAACTGTTACAGAACTGCAAGTAAGCAGCTTTAATTATCTAATATCTAGGCACGTTTTTTGCTTCATACTAATTTTCCATCCTATTAGTTTTTATATCAGAAGTCATGCAGAACTGAGTCTGTAGACTCTATTTATCTTTTGCACACTGGTACAGTCTAAGTTTCTCCAAATCCAGACCTGAATAAAATTTTAATATCCCTCTTAATTTGTCACTGATCTGAAAACTTGGAATAGTTTGAAGAATCTCTTCCACACAGGTCTTTTGTTTTAATTGAACTTTACTTTTTCCCATAGGAAAGCTAATTTAGTCTGACTTGCCAGTAGTAAAATTGAAATTCTTCGGCTAATTAATTTTTATACCTGAAACTGAATACAGCTGACAGTTCAGTTGGTGGTTTTTTGGTTTTTTTTTTTTTTTTTTTTGGGGGGGGGGGGGTCAGATTTTAACAGCTCCTTCTCAAAAATTCCATCCATAGCATGTGAAACCACGGAACATTTGAAAAGTTTTCAGGAATTAAAGGTTTACCAGGGACTGCTGAACAGGGTTATGAAAGGTTTTCATCCAGCAGAGCCAGTTGCTACAATAAATGCAAAGTCTGGAGCCAGCGTGGGCTTCTTCTATAGGAAGATTGTGCATTAAGATGTGAACTGTAAACTTTTCAACCTCTCTTCCATCAGTAAAAACCCAGAGACATTCTGAAGCCCATTTTCCCAGACAGAGATGAGAAGCACTGGTTGTTAGATTAGATAAACCCATAAGAGCTGAAAGAAACTTTTTTTTTTTTTTTTATTGTACATATTTCCTAAATGAGCAAATTTCACCCCAGAAATACCACTGAGATCAATGTCATTTCAATCAGAACTAAAACTGCTCCTGGGCTTTTACACTAAAATGCTGGTGTTGTATCAGGATAGTCCTCAGACATTTCTCCTGCTATTGTCCATAGTCTACGACTTTCTATCTAAATGCTAACTCTCCTTTAACATTCCAAAATCACCCAAATGTTTATAAGAATGGTTCTAAATATTTCTAACAATTCTCCTTTTTTTTTAGCAAGCATTTATCGCTCTGGATTTTTGCTAGCTGATAGAACAATACCTTACTGGAACATATTTGCCAATGTCAGAGTTGAGATCAACTCCAGCAATTACCTCTAATAAATATAATCCACTTACATTATGCATACAAATGATCACGTGCAATGACCAGAATACCTACGAGGTCACGTTTCATGCTCAGGTCACACGCTGCACTTCTAGATATATACACAGGAAAGCACTATAACCCAAGGCAGATGGTGGGGCATGCAACATCTCACCACATCTTTGTATGTGCCATGTCCCTCAACAACCAATATGCCCAATAAATTGAAGAACAGGATCACAGAATCACCAAGGCTGAAAAAGACCTCTAAGATCACGCAGTCCAACCATCCACCTATCACCAATAGTTGCTCAGTTTGTGGTATACCACTCTGGGAGCAGAAAAATCACAATTGTTTCTGCTTTCCCTTCTTGTTTGTACATCTTTCTACACTGCTGGAGATCTGGCCGAAAACCTTCAAAGAAGTAATTCAGAATTCCCAAGGAAGCAACTGTGGAACTCAAGACACAGATGCTGCACTGAATGTTGGTTTGTTTTGCTGTCTGTGGTTGTTCATGACCCTCTGACCAGTCAGACCTTCATCCCACAGGTTTTGAAAGCGTGGAAACTCTTACACTGCAACATGGGCATATTTAATGCTGCTCTGCTCAGACACACCAAAGTCATTTGTGTAAAACATCACACATATTAACAAGAAAAAAGTTTCAGGTGTACATTTGATGAATTATGAATTGAGTCCTTTGAACGCTGACAGCTGAGGACCAGCCCTCAGGACCTGCAAGGCAGGTGGGCTAGCTGGGTCCTGCAAGGCGAAGCACAGAAATGCTCCTGGAGGCACAAGTCCCATCAGAGCAGCCTGCATGACCTGAGCTGCCTCTCCATACCAATGCAGCCACCTGGAAGGTGATGCAAACAGGATGGGACAGCAACAGGCTTAACTTTCTCAAAATACTAAATGAAAAAAGGAGCAGGTGTCTATCACGTTTAGGCTTGCAAATGCTTCAGTTATGCAGGGAAGTGTCAGCATCACAGATGCATTGATCTGGTTTTGGCTAGGAAGGAACTCCTGAAGCTCAGAAAGAGAGAACACTACATGCCTCAACATCCACCACCCTACAGCACAGCTCTCCCCTTCATCTCCCCCTCCTTTGAAGGCTTTTCCTCACCATCCAGCCTCACTATAGACCCCAACACATTCAAGCAGTCCACGCACCGACTCTGATCCCCAGCAAACCAAGGCACTGAATGAACCCACTCTTTAAACTTGTTTCCCAGTTTGGGAGATCTATTTATGCATTTGTGTACATGGCAAACACACAAAGAATGATATTTATGCAACTCCGGATGTCTGAAGAAGCAATGGATAAACACGACTTCTTCAACTCTGATCTTCACATTTTAAAATGGTCTCTTCACATGTGCATGCATAAGTGAAAGAAATGCCATATTTTATAAGAGCATCCTATACAGGGAAATGCATGCAAAGTTCCTCATTGGTTGTGACTGTAAATGTGCACTGCATACAACCAATAAAGCACTGCATCTGTTGTAGTTTCATACCAAACATTCACCCATAATAAATAATCATGTTTCTCAATGTTGCAGTAGAAAACACCTTTCTGAATCTAAGCGAAATCGTAAGGAGAGTACTGCATTAAATAATTACATTTACATTTATTTAATTAATCTGCATTCAATACATCAATGTCCTGGCCAAAAGACATCTTTTGAGATGCATCATCTCATGATACAAAGCACAAATATTAAATAAAAATGGAAAGGAAGCTTGGAGCTATTTCTTCTTGTAACTATGGACCTATCAAAGAGCAGAAGTGCCTCACAGCAACTGTGCCCCACATCCAGGGCTCACTCTGGTGCAGACACATTACAGTGGCTTTGGGTGCTCTTCTAGATTCTGTTTAGAGAAGATTGTTTGGGTCAAAGCAGCAATATTTTGTGAATTTTTCATAACTGAACAGACATGTTTTATGTTGTGGATGATATTTAAAGGAAAAGAGGAAAAAAGATGGACTGAGTAACAGAGAGACAGAAATACCAAGAAGGACTTTCCACCATTAGGAAGGCCACACATTTTCCCTATTTAAACAGCCAAGCTGAAATGTTCCCATGCCAGGAGACAGCACAGATCTGAGCTCCTGCCATGCACTCACTACTGAGGAAGGCCAAGCCTCCCTGTGCCAGAAGAAAGGCTCTGTTCTATCTATTTGGGGCTGGTGATGAAGAACTCAAAAGGATCATTACAGTGTGAGAGCACAGAAGCACAGCAAAAAGCAGAAACTGAGCAGTGGGGCAAACTACAAGCATTATGCAGATATGGATATTCTACTAATAGAAAAATGAGGTCTTTGTTCTTAGCTCTAACCAAAACCAAGCTGGCTTAGTCTTAGAGACTTGGTTTTCGAGGAACATTCATCAAGCAGAGAAACATAAATCATCTAGGCTCTGCTGAGTAATTTTATTTTAATTACCTGAACAGCAAAGCCTTCAGAGGCATATGTGTGACTGTTTCTTTTTTTAATAAGAAGTTATTTTGCCAGTTATGTTTTTATCTTGTTCAGAAGCCTTGTGGTTTTTATCCGTGTTTTTGGACCTTATAAATAACCAGTAATAAATAGCAGGCCTATAACTCAGGGACAGCCCAGGATCCTGTCATTGCTCTGCTAAGAAATACTTTAACGTGCAGCAGAGTGATGCTTCTGCTATATTCCAACCTGCAAGGGGAAGAAGTGACACCTAAGGCTATGTCTACATTATTTATACCACTTTGATAGATTAAATCTTTACCACAAGGATGAGCTTTTAAAACGTGCCTGAAAACGTTTAAAGATTCCACAGGTGCTCTCGCTGAGTGCAAACAAAGGCTTCTTTTTGGAGGATGAAAACAAAATTAAAATGTAACAAAGTCCTGGGAGCTAAAATTTCTGCTTAAAACAAATCCTTGACTGGACATGTTGGATTTATTTATTTTTAACTGACGTATTTTTAGAGCTTAAAAGAACAAGACGTGTAAATATATGTTATATGCAGACATGTGAAAGTGTGTGCATGCATGTATGTATATCCCTATGTATAGGTAATACACATATTTGAAATACACATGTATACCTGATCATATCAGCAATCCAAACTCCTTGCTCTGATATCCTTTTTTATCCACGTGAGATTGTCCTTAAAGACTCTAGAATCTAATAAGAGATTTTTGTTTTCCTTTGAGCAACATTCTCTGCAATTAATAATAGCCACTGTAGATAACGATAATGAAAGGAGGAGACAGGTAAAGGCCTTCACTAATAATGAATTCATGCTGGCAATTTGGTTTTATCATTAAGTATGCAAAACTAAGAAAACAAACAACACTCTCAGCCCAACCTCTTGCCTAGAGAAGCACAGCTGACAATCTCATTTCAGATCTCTCATGCCAGTCGTTTCTGCAAATTTCAGTTTCAGATCCAGATCTGGTATTAGCAAAGAATCAACAGCATTACTTTATGAAGGAAATACTTTTTAAATAATATAAAATATGATTTACAGGTGAATGTACAGAACTACACAGACAGTATTCTTCATGTTCATTTCTATATATCTACAAAATAAGTGCTCTCCCTACATCCCTCCTTTTAGAAGGGATTCAGTCCTGGAAGAAAGCCCCCAGTTAAGGTATTGTTCCATCACACAACTCCTCAGTTAGGCCAACATGGAGTTTCCCAGTTGCTAGAGATTATGACAAGACAGCATTGATTTAATGGCTTTTAAATTTTTGTCAAACTTTGAATGGATGGCATTTCTCTGACTGTATTAGCCTACAGTGTAAAATCATCTCCAGGCTCCAAGTTTCATGAAATATAGCTAGAAATAAAGTAAGCCAGTCCATTTCAAATTTCAGAACATTTCATATGCTGTCAAAAGTACATAAAATAAGAAATGAGACATGACAAGGACCTTGTATGGAACTGTGAAGCTAACAGATAGATGAACGTGAATGTCTTTGAATTCTGATTTATTTGAATATATTTCTTAAGTCCTGCTGACATTATTTGTACATTTGGGGATTTCAATGACAAAGGCAAAAAATGTCATGATTACTTTTTAGTTAGAGTGGGATCACAACTTTTGCCATTTACAGCCACTGAGTGCAGCAAGCAATGCAGAATGCAAACACATTGTAAACATTTTCCATATTGTGAACTTCTGTTGGCCCTCCAGATCAGTAAGTTTCCTAATTACCACGAATATATCAAACATCCATGCCATGGCTCTCATACTGATGGAAACAATTGGGTAAGAAGAAGATAAAACTGATGGAACGACTTCTGCAGTATCCACGACAAATCTGGGGAATAGAACCATATTCTCCCATCTCTTCAAGTGATGCATGGACCTCAGAGCAATTGTCTCCCTCTGTTTCTACTGAAAGGAGATGAGTACTGAAGTGAATCAGTTCCTCACTTTGGAAAAGGATTGTAAATGAAGTAAGTCCTCGGGCTGACAATACAGTGCTTGGAGGGACACATAGGTACATAATTTTGGGAGAACTGAGCCAAGTGGGATGATACACTTTGTATAACGAAACTGCTATTATTTGGTCTCTTTGGGTTCAAGGAATCAGAATGTGAGTTGTTTACAATTAATGCTGCAAATAAGCATAGTGTAAGTGAGCATATACCTGACTTTCATAGTCACGTTCCTCTCATTTTGAAAGCTCCTTGACAAAAAAGAGGTAACTCCCAACAGGAATAAGAACTATGAGAAAAAAAAGGCAGTAAGGGAAACATGAAGCAAGAATGCCATTGGGCCCATAAATGGAAATGTCACCAACAGCATCTACAAACTTCAACTCCCCATAGAAACCAGCCTTCAATATAAACTTTGTATCATTCCCACAGCACATTTCAAATATTTGTATTTTTATAGTACGTATATTTTGATCTTGTTGGTTTAGATTTTGGGAAGAGGAAGAAACTTTCATAACAATTCCTGTCCAGTATGAAAGCAGGACCAAAATGGAACACGAGAAGCGACCCAAGTTCCATCACTACAAATGGCTTTGGACTGCTCCTGCCAAATCCCAAGTCCATTTTTAACATAAAATACCCAAAGCTATTAAGGTGTAGCTCTTATACTATTGGTGCTGATTTCACTGTCATTCCTAGGCAATTAAAGAATTTCCAAATTTGGAAACGAGCAAGAACTTAAAATTAAAAAGCCCATACACTACATCGGAATCACCCACTAGCTAAAAGAGGCTGAAACATTATCTGTTAACAAGCTCCACAGATTACGCTGGTATTAAAGGAGCAGAATGTGGTCCTTGAGTTTTCTACTGAAGAAAGATGTGGATTTCCATTAAAGTTGGTAAAAGCTCAAGCAGAAGGAAGATCAGGAAATGTACTTCATTCCGATCACTGTAACCTGAGGATGATCACTGGCTTTTCTCTCCTTATGCCTCCATGACAAAGAACAAAAGGCCAGAATTTTAGGACTCATTTCAGCATAAAATTGCTTTCCTATTTCCTTTCCGAAATAGGTTTCGTCTATCTAATTCCAAAGGAGTTCATAACTGTATTTTTAGAAAAGCAATTTGGAATTTAACAAATACAGACACTGGGAAATGTCTTTGTGCTTTCTTACTTTCACAAAAAGACATTAAGGTCATACATTTTTTTTTATTTTTTTTTTCAAAAGTGGAGATTGCTTTGGAGTGGTTGTTACCATGACTACCAAATTTGGAACCAAATAAAACTGCTGAAACTGGAACCCAGAAAGACGTATAGAATGCACATGATTTGATCCACAAAAACTGTGACTCAGAATTATGGAAAATCTTCCCAGATGCTCTCTGAAGCACTCCGAAAGAAGGAAGAGAGACCTCCAGTGTCTGCACCAAATTAATTAACAGAGCTCTTAGCCCATTTTGTAGCACCCGTTCCAACATTGCCACCACTTTTTGTTTGATGTGAGCCTTCACTGCCCGCTCCTGCAGCCTGCCTTTGGTTTTGCTCTCAGCTTCTCCTGCCCTCAGCAGAGAGAACTCCAGGGAGCAGGAATCTGATTCACTTCTGTCACACAAAATAATGTGAAACGATAAAATCTGACTTCATCAGATTTATTCAGCCAAAAAGGCATGCTGTCCTTTCACATATGTTGTTCAGTGCACTCGCCTCCCATCGCAAAAAGGTTTCTCTGCTACGGAATTCAGGACTCTTCAAAGTTTGAGAAAGACTGAGACTGAAAGGGCTGAAGGGGGTGAGCTGACAGGTGGGTTCATTCTCAAAGAGCGATGAGGCTATTTTAAATATTTAATGTGCTGAAAAATATATGGGAAGGAGAATAATGTGAAGTTGGCTTTAGTGTGATAACGTAACGCTGCATTTTGTCTATCTATGCTGTTGCCACATTATACAGAACTATATAAAAGAAAATGGCAAATTTCAAATCAGTCATCATTGTGCTATCAGCTTAAAAATTCATCTTTTCTTTCTTTTTCCTTTTTTCCAGTGCAATCAATAAACAAGCCATGGCTATCAATCTCCAAGCTCTGTAGCAGTATTTTATTTTCAAGCTGATAGCTTTACGTGATGAATTACAGCCATTAGAAAGCACAACAGTGTGTTACTGTAGCTTCAGCACAGTTGTGTTGCTGACAGAATAAGGTGGGAGGGTTTGCTTATTATTACTGTCTGCATTTGAGGTGTAAATATTAGCTCAAAGATGCACCGTGCCCAACTTAATTTTTTTCCAAATATTTGAAATGACATTTCAGGGTTATTTCCCCAATAAATATTATGTACTTGCAACATCTGAATGCTGCTTTATGTTCAAATGTTTGGAGAGGTAACCATTTCTGTCACCAAATGTAGGGGAAAAAAATCATCTGAAGCATTTATCTGCCAGCCAGGTACATTAAAAAGTCCACAAAGGCAGCATCGTGAGTGCAGAATGAATTGTAACGAGGCACCTCTGACTTAGGAAGTGAGACAAAGAATCCTTTTAGTAAATAATTATGCACATAGTGTAATAGAAGTCATCCCAGCAACACCGAGCTCCTGCGCTACACAGCTTAACAAGCTGCCAAAAGTCTGAGCTGAGCTAGCAGAAGTGACTCTGTGTGCCAGTAAAACAGAACAGCTTTACCATCTCCGAGACCTTTCTTCTAAATCTCTTCTGCGTAAAAGCTTTTCTGCTCCCACCCTCGTAGCAGCCAACATAAAAGCTTCGGATGGATTGAGGGGCTCGAAATTAAAATAGGTCTCTCCTACACTGTTAATGTCACCAAAAATGCCCTGGTAGGAGGTATACTGGGAGAGCAGACACAGGAAATTGGTTTTGTGACTGGAGAAGTTGGTCTTTGGAGCCAGTGGCTTGGCAGGGGGGAGAGAAGATGGGAGCAGCCCAAGCTGGGAGCAGTGCAGGATAAAAGCCCCAGGATGAAGGATGGGGGAGAATGCAGAGAGGGCATGGGCAATGGAGAAAATGAGGGAAGGGGAAGAGAGTGCCTGGCCATCTCTGGTAGTTATGAGCAGTCCAGAGCTGAGATTAGACCTACATTAGGAGAAAAAGCTGCCACTGCCAAACTTAATGGGCTTTGGATGTGAGATGTATCCGGACACTGCATTATGCTCCTGGGTCTGCAAATACCTAACGTGTCTGCAGATGTCAGAGGTGATGGCTGCAAACTCTGAGCACATGCTGCTTAGGCAATGCTTATGCAATCCTTGCTGTTTTCTGTCGCGTGAACAGGAAGAAGTTGAAATTAAGTAAATAAAATCGAATAAAAGAACAGTTAACAATTAATTCTTATCCCCAGGTAGACCTCTGTGGCATCACAAGCCTTTTGGCAGTGTACAGGATCGATCTGAAGCGCTAGAGGAATGTCACAAATGAAGAGTCCCATGTACTGGTATCATAACTGAGATCACTTTTTGAACAGGAGGAATAATAAAAAGGTTCACTGAGATGATTTTAACTTGACTGATGGTAGTTCTTACAAAAGTGACTTTAAAATTTCTACCTGTTTATCAAAGGAAGAATAAAGCCTCATTTCTTCTGTTAGTGGCAATATATAAGCTAAGATCTAAATATTTTTTTTTTCTGTTTCATCTGTGTTATCAACTGAAAATTAAACATCTGGTGTTATTAAATTCCCAAGTGAGCATTAAGGCTCTCCATCTTCTTTACAGTAGGCTGTAATAGGTTATAATATAACCCACCCACATTATGTCCTACCAGCAGATTAACTTATAACCTATCTGTAGATCAAATAACTCACCTGCAAATTTAATAAATCAATCAATAAATATGTAGTACAGTGAACAACACCAAAATAGTCGTCGCATTTTACATAGTGGACAGCCAATATCTCCATTCACTTATGTATGCACAAAATACCTTGCGAATCAACAAAAGCAGAGTACCCTTGGCCCATCCACGTCTAAAAATGTTTCACACCTCCATGGCATTTGCATTCACTGACACCAGTAAGAGCCAGGCTAGAACAGGCTGCAGATCTCGGCACGCAATCCAGTACTTCGTGCTTTTCTATCTAGCTCAATATGCAACTAGTTAGGAAGATAGAAATAACACAGCACCTGTCAGTCACTGCAATAGTCTCATCTCCTTTCTCCCTTTACGTTTTCCAGCTCAATGCAACGACCCACCTGTCTGCTCCCAGTCCGGAACTGCGTGGCTCTTAATCTGCTGCACACAGGGCTGAAGATTTCTATGACAAGCACGTTAGAATTGTACTCAACTCTAATACAGGCCAATATTAAGATCATCCCTTTTAAGAACCTTGCTGCACTTTCGCAGCAACTGATCTAATCCTATTGCACATTTTTTTCATTATATGCAAGCTGCCATCTTGTAAGAAAGGAAGAATAAACATATGGATACGAAATATGTTGGAATAATCCCTTCCTGCACTGATACATCACTGTATAGACATTGGAGAACACATAATATCGAGCTTTGTGCATGTTGTGATATTTCACACCGCCTCCCATTTCACATGGAAAAGGCATTTGACTTTGTCTGATATGAACTCGGTTTCTCCTAGATTTACCACCAAGAATCCAACTATCTAAAGAATTCTTCCTCTTTTCAGAAAATATCTTATAAATTTAAGCACGAGGTATTAAAAAAGCATCAAAATTACAACGGATAATGGAGAGAAAGACAACATAAAGTAGTGAACTGCACAGTTCAGTATTTTTTGAAGAGAACAAGGAAAAACAAATCTGTGCAGCAGCTAAAAAGCTATTGAATACTTATTGACATTTAAGAATTAAACACTTCAGACTTAAAATTATTATTTATTAAAAGCAAATAAACAAGAAGAACATTCAAGAAACCTTTTTTTTTTTTTTCCTTTGCTTTCAAAAGAACACGTGGATCCAAATAAATATGAAACAGCAGCAAACAAATGTATATCCTAAGTGATGCAGAGATCCTGACAGGGAAGAGTTTGGTGAGAGAGAGAAAAGAAGTAAGTGAGGAGCCAAGATGTGTGTCTGTCTGTGCTCCTGGAAGATTAATAAGCAAATGATACATCATCACTCCTCTTGTAACAATTGAGAAGCTTATCTGGTCTTTTTGGGAATCTATCTCAGTATGCCAAGTAGCTGCCAAGACTTCCACACTCTCCATGCAGATAATTAAACTGGTCAAAATATTATTTGGAATGATGAAATCAGAGGAAAATGAATGCCTGGCTTTTGAGTAGTCTGAAAACCTCTGAAGTCAGCTGTGTGGAACATGCTCGGGATGAGGCTGGGAAGAGCAAGAATGACAGGCACAAGATCTCATCAAAAAACAGTCCTGCACTGCAACATTCTACTTCATAGCTGGAATCTATTGTTTCCTTCCTTTTTATTTGGTTTCTGTTGAATTAATGTGGATACTAAGAAAAAAATCTTGTGTAAAACCTACCCTAGAACCGAGTGAGCAGCATAGTTGCATAGCATCTAGTTAGCACCAAGCATCTGCACTTGCACCTTCTGTGTCCCATGTCCGAAGGAGAAAGTGATGACTTTTTGTCACCGTTGTTCCCTCACTGCACAGCATGGGAATGGCTCATCCAGCTTCATTGCTTACCTCACATCTTGTCATATGAAAAATGGACTGCAGGCATCACAAGGGTCTTGCTTTAATTAATCACATCTTCTCACGCTGTTGTTATTATTATTGAAGTGCAGATCCGCCACACTAATGAGTGTCCTGGAAATATATGCATCTAAATGGCTAGATGTTGGAGATACTTAATATCATTGGATGCCTTAATGAAAAATGCAATGTTTTGAGTCATACTTCGACCTGGATGTGCTCTCATTAATTACATCAAACTATTGTGAGTGCCATGAAGAAGTGCAGCAGGAACTCAGCTTAACCTGATGCTCCCTATAGCCCAGGGATGGCCAGAGCAGTTTCTGAAGGTCCACCCATCAGAAAGCAAAGCTATGCCCACGCACAATGATCTCAATATGCACAAGGCAGTACATCAACTGGGTTTTTCAAGTCTTTCCCTCCTCACACTGATTAACTTTCTAGAATAAAGCCAAGCTTTGTCATGTATAGGTAACTTGTAAATAGATGCAAAAATGCCCCCCATTTCCCATTCATATTTGAAAGGGACTGGGACTGCTGAGAATTTAAAAGCTAGAGATCTTTCAGAGATACCAGCAAGACGTTTTGATCTTTAAACACTGTCCTTAAAAACAAAATCCTCCAAACCTCCATTTATAGGCTTATTTTCATGATGACAGTTTCGCTACATTTGTTGAATTGTAAACCATGTAAAGCTCAGCAATAAAACGTCTGCAATCTGTAGCGGTAATGGGAGGCATGTCTCATAAACAAGATAAGTTGTTCCTTGCCAATATTGTTACACTTCATAAATACGAACTCAAGTCTGTTTTGCGTTTCCTAGATCAGTAGCAGACTTTTATTTTAATTAAACACAACATATAAAATATTCATTTAAAAAACAAACATCATTGTTTTAAAGACATTATACCAAATTAAATTATATTGCTTTTGCCATAAAGTTCTTGCACAAAAGAACAATTTTGAATTCTGAGTGGATTGAGACAGCACAAGTGTCCATCAAAATCCAGTAGTAAGAAGATGATAGCAGTCCTACAAATAAATAAACTATTTATATTTCCTGATAATGTAAGTGCTTGTATGAACTCATTCCAATTCCCAAAGACTACTCATCTCTGCTGTGGTTGTAATTAAGAACTACATCACGTGGCAGTGAGGAAAATGGTTCCAGTCCCATTTTATGCAGCAGAACTACTAAGTGTTTCACTTCACAGTGACATGATTTATAGCCTCATTTCATTAGATTAATATTGGATGTCTTGTAGACAGTCATCTTTGACAGGCTCTATCCCAAAAGTACTTTGGTTTTGGAATCTACTGCTTGGGTACAGGTGGACCAAGATCTCAATGCATGACCACAACATATGTCAGCTAGAACCTATTCAAGAGAAATGGTATTTCTGGTTTAGTAATATGAATGAATAGAATCATAGAAGGGTTGGCTGGCAGGGAGCACTGGGTATCATTTGGTCCAAAGGCCCTGCTCCAGCAGCAGGGACACTCAGAGCTGGTCACCACACTTCTGGATTTATCATTATTTCAGATGTGCCTAAGAGATGTAATTAATTATAGAAATAAAAATTTTAAATTTTAAGTACAGAGGAATTCTAGGAGTTGAGAGGAAATTATCTGAATTATCTGAAACATCTGAATGCTGACTTTTGCTGTAGCACTTGCAACCCACAACCACATAGACATGTTTATCCATAAAAAGCATCCTGTATGGCCATGTATCACTCAGCTGTAAATCTATCAAAACAGCTAGCACCAGGAATGCAGTGTCATTCCAGTCTGAAGTTTCTACCCATATTAATTCATTGCATATGGATATAATCTTAGAGTTAAGTCGTTTTAGTGGGTTTCAGCTTTTATAATATTCTAACATTGCTACATTAAGTGGTCAGTTGTAAAAGATAAACAGTACTGAAAATATTTCTACGTCTAGTAGATTTACTTAAAAATAAACATGAAAAATTATATAAATAAAGTTACATTAGTAACTTAGCTGGCACTAATAAGACTAAAATCCAACTAATACACAGGACAGGAAGGGGTTAAGTACAATTCTATACTGAGAAGGAAAATGTGAAGCAGGAATCCTCTCTGTCTCCTATGTTTAAGCTTATCAGAAAGCAACTTGAGCCCTGGCACAAACACTTTAAACTCCCTAGAAGAGGCTGGACCAAGTTGGATAAGTGTTTACTGAACTCATTTGGTCACTGTTTCCTGTAAGCCTGACTTACAGCGTTGATGATGCTTTAACCACGCAGCCATCTATTCTTATGAAAGTGCAGAAGTTAAATTTAATAAATCAAACTCATGTTCAACACATTATTGAACTGGTCAGCTATTGCCCTTCAGATGGATTCCTAGTGTGGACCAGTTTCCTAATCAATACTTTCCTAATGAAAACTTCCAGTGTTTTCAGATTTTGACATCAAAGAGGGGTAAAAGCTCCAATCCCTTCTTCCACCAAAGTAACTAGATGGACTATCTCTGCTTACCCTAAAAGTTGAATGAGATTTCAACCAAAGCCTGGAAGAACCTAGGCACATCAGCTCACTTTGTGCTTCACCAGGTGAGGACTGAATCATGATTTCTCTCCTGTCCTCTGCAATGCATCTGGTGTTGGCAGAGAGCATGGACAGGGCAGCATGTCCTTACTTCTCATATGACCCCACGTCTATCAGTAAGGCAGTATCAAGCTTGAGTTTGGCTAAGAAACACAGAATTTCAGGCACAGCACCTCCCAAGAGGGACTGAGACACTGCCATGCAAAGTGACTGCATCCAGACACCTAATGCTTCTGCACATTTTTTTTCATCTCACAGGGCTTTAAAATGTCACCACCTTCTCTAATAGAAGACTGAACAAGAGCTGGGCTTCTGAAAGTGTGTTGCTTTTGGAAGACATTTTGTGCCATTAAAGTCTTCCTATTCCCCTAAGCAAACACAATCTCCTGAGTTCCCTGCTTTCAGATGTCTAGTCCTTTCCAAGCTAGTCTGGCCCTTTCCACAGAAGTCTGTTCCTTGATTGGATATCATATTCTTTACAAGCTGCAAATATTTGCATCATGTAAAAGAAGTGACTCATCAAGGAGATGTAATTACAGTGTAAGCCAAGAGGATGAATGTACATACAGTGCAACGCAGCTCAGATGTGACATCCCTGCTGCCACTGCCACCATCCCCACCATCACCACTGTTCTTTGTCTTGAGTGGCTGTGAGCTGCATTTTTGCCAATCTGAATGAATTGTTATTGTAAATAACAACGAAATTAACTTTGCTATTTGATTAGTGTGGCAAAAGCCTCGAGCTGCTTATTTTATAATCATTCCAATCACATTTTTGATCAGTAGCTTTATCGTGATGTTTTCATAAGCAAGAATTTGCATAGTATTTCTCAAATTCAGAATACTAGACCAATATTGATACGAATATTAGAACAAAATCAGCAGCTGAAAACATGTTACCCCCATTTTACAGATGGGAATGCAAGCACTACATTGAAAGACTTCTACATAACCACATATTAAGTTATTAGCACAAAGTATATAGCAATTATTTCTGTAAAAGTTAAGGATATGTTTTATAGGGAATATATAAAGCATGTACATGAAATTAAGCATGTTCGTAATTACTGTGATGACTCAAGGAATGTTTCAGCAGGTGTGGAAGCAGAGTCACACCTACTGAACAGGAAAGGGAATATGAAATTGCCTTTTTATAATCGTACCAGTTAGGCAAAAAAGCCATTTAGAAAAACATATACTAAAATTTTCTGCCAAGTTAAATACTTTCTAACCCATTAACTGTTATTAAAATATCTAAGCAAATCCCCTGATATCTTTATTTTTCCTAAACAGCCACAATATGCCTCCAATGTACTGTACAATGCTAGTAAATGGTTACATACCTTCTGTTATACGTGTATTACAGCATGGAGCCTACAACAGGACGTATCTGGGTGTAGGATTCTGTGTACATACTACCAGGGAAGCAAATGAATGTGCCTCATGTTGGGTTTGCTGCCGTAAGGAAGAACTAAACCCCCTCCCAGGTTTTGGCTGGGGTCCCTAGAGCCGGTAATTCCCTGCACCAGAGAGGTAGGATCAAGGAGCACCGCTGTTATTTTTCAGCTGGACCAAAGTCTCCATTCAGCAACATTTTCCAAAGTTAAGAAATTTACTTCCATCAATTCTAAATATATGTGGAGTTAAATATAGTAAACCTCGACTTGAAAAATCACGGCTAAAGCTAACATACACTTGGTCTCAGTCTGCACACCAGCTGCGGATAAAAATGTGCTGAAAAGTAGAACATTTTGTCTCTTTTCATTTATCAAACATTCAGTTGCAAACACACAGTCATCTGTTTAAGAAGAGCTGAGAATCTGTTAAAATTATTCATTTGATGGTTTTGTGAATTTGAATCACAATTTTCTTTGGAATTTCAATTCTCAGGTAACTTTGCAGATAACACTTTCAATCACAAACCCTTCATTCCCGGAGGACTGTTTTTGGGTTTTTTTTTTACACATTTTGACAACAATTTTTTACTTACTTGTTCAATTAATGAATTAATTCAGATAAGCAAGGTCATCCTGCAAGTTGTAAAACATATCTGCATCATCTCTGCAGATCAATGAATCGCTCCAACACTCACTGCAGTAGTTAGGCATAACAGACAGGTAGCATGGATTGCAATGTATTGTCAATCTGTCAAGTCTTTGACATCTTCGTATTTCACAAGGAAGAATATATGTGTTTGTATGACTAATTAAATCCCTAAGAGATCACGGATAAGATGAGGGAGAGCCCAGGTGGATTCCAGACTAAAGGTTGAAGCAAACTTTTCACTTTATCCTTTATTTCCATTTCACATCTCTAAGAACAATGGATGATGATACAGGGGTCAAGTGAACTGGTGATTCTTGGCAAGCAAAATAAAATTTTCGGTGTTTAGAACACATATATCTACATCCAAGCTAATTCTGTTCTCTTTAAGGCCAACAGGAAATATGTTTACTCCTTGAATATTGTCACTTCCTCACTGGCTCACTCTCTCTCTTTCCAGTCCATTCCGTTGACTTAAAAACTACCTGTGCCCTTCCCATTGCCCTTTCTCCTCTTTTCTCCTTTATTTCTGGGTTTTCTGGAGCTGCCCTTCCTCTCTCCCTGGCATCTCTTCCCCCTGACTCACTTCCAGTCGCTCCACTTGGACACCTCCATCACCACCAAAGAACCACCTTCCAAAGTTATGAAGATTGCAAATCTCCCTGTCTTCTTCTTGATCTCAAAAGAAATAGTATGACTTCATCTTTTTTTAGCTCACCTATCAACTCATTTCTTTTCCTTTTTTTCCCCTTTTTTCCCCTGACCTTTGCTTCCAAGCCTCCATGGCCATTTTTATCCTCCCCACTCTCTACAGAGGCTGGCTCTCCAAGACACAAATAAATGACATTTGCAGTCACGCAGTTTTGACTTATCTATATATTCGAGGGCACCATCCTACTCAACTACCTCCTCATCCTCTCCCAGACGTTCCCCCAAAACTCATGGCTTTCCTGATGATAGGAAAAGAGTTCATCAAACTGCTCTGCG
Source organism: Chrysolophus pictus (assembly GCA_037305975.1). Lineage (NCBI taxonomy): Eukaryota > Metazoa > Chordata > Aves > Galliformes > Phasianidae > Chrysolophus > Chrysolophus pictus. Next base: position 3,024,513 of record CM074582.1, on the reverse strand, counting down.
AGTGAACCTCCTACACCCCAGGATAAAAATAAGCAACAACAGTCAGACATATTGCTAAGAAACCATATGCTCCTCATTTCTGGCTACCACCAAAAGAAATGGGAATTGCTGGCGCTGCAGGTCCCTAGCAATCGAACCACATGAGAAGGAAAAATAATAATAATATATTCTTCAGATAAGTTTGGAGTACTGGCAATCTGATGAATTGCACTGGCTCTAATTTTTATTTCCCATTAAAGGGTCCGTTGTGTTATTTTTCTTCCCAATCCAGAGACCCAGACAGCTAGAGGTGTTTAAAGAAAAGAATATTCTCCTTTTTTTTTTTTCCACAATGTAGAATTCCTATTCTTATATTAGTTTTTACTCTTAGAAGCTTGAGCTGAAATTTGAGTTCCACTGCAATGCTCCCTCTAATTGCCTTGAATAATTCAAATTTTACCACTCTCAGGGGCACAACTGGAGCCAGACTGTTATAAGCCCTATTTGCTACTCTGGAGCCAACAAAATAAGTATGCTTTATGCTGTAGAGCACACTGAGCTTAAGTTACATTATTTTGTTTGTTTCAAATTTAGACAAGTGAAGAAATCACAGAGGATTGGCTTGTCAGAGGAGCCTACCAATAAACACAGAACAAGCCAGATTTCACTTTTAAAGCAGCAGGAATACGTCAAGATCACAACGTAGCCCTGAAACTTCTATTTTGCTGAATAAAATTAGAAAAGGCCTAAACTCTGGGATCTCTCTATTTTTGGCTCAAGAGAGAAATTCTGAAGCTGCTGATGATTTGAAATGGGTCCTGAAGAGAGGGAAGGAAGGAAATTAGGATTTTTTTTTAACTTAAAAAATTGTCTCGCCTGTGTAATAACACTGAGCATGACTGTCACTGTGAAGACATATTAGCTCATTTAGGTAATTAGTGTGAGCAGCATGTTTCCCTGCTTATTCCATTCAATTATAGGGTGCTCACTTTGTCATTACTGGAGTATCTTAATGTGACTTGTAATTAGTGTAATTACAATCCAATGTTAATTATATCTGCCACTTAGACATAATTTTATATAGTAATGGTCTTATTCTCAATAACCTTATTATGTTGTTTATTCAAACAGGAATTTAGCCTTCTTTCATGCGTCAAATATGGAGATTACAAAAAGTACTGCCTGTCATTTTTGTAGTTATGACTAGGGGATCTCTGCATTGCAAAATCATATTTGGGGCAATCAATGAATGGAGAAAACCAAATTATAGAGACTGATTATTAGAGGCATGCTGAACTAACAAAAATAATTTGCACAGAAGGCACATTAAGGCATTGCTGCTTCATGCACAGAGAAAGGTCAGTGTCCATGAGTCTACAGAACAAGAGACTGCAACACACACAGCAAACATGGCGGGGTGACTTCCATTGGCAACCTCACCATTTCTCTTATTCGGAGTGCAATAAAATAGCAACGCTGGATTTGACAAATAACATCTACTGAGCCATTTCTTAAGGACAACGACACCTTGCAGCACAAGTGCTCAATATGGGTTTTTCTTTCTCCACAGGCTTCATTTCTCTGATTCTCTGCATTTTGGGGGAGCACAGCCATACCTACTGTGATTTTAGTTCAGACAAGGAGTGGGATTTTGCACAGTCCTCTTTGCTTTCAGAGCTTTGCTTCACCCTGATGGGTTTCTTCCAAATGAAGCTAAAGTGAGAGACACCCTAGGAAACCTCCTTGTGCCCCACAGAGCAGTGCTGTCTCATGGCACCAAACCACAGCCCAACCCCACCAAACACGGCCAGCGGGCTCCCAGCACAATCTTGCTCCTGCTCTCTGAGGGCCCCACCATTTGCTGCTACAGCTTTAAGCTCATTACAGAGCAAAGACCGAGCAATTCTGTACAGTAAGGTTTTCTTGGAATTAGCCCAAGAGTGAAATAAACTCTCTCTGGAAGTGAAGGGTGATGTAGACCCAAACCACGCTCTACCCCATGCTCTTTTACCTACTGTCTCTAACATACATAGTTACATATGTTTAGATTTAGAAAACCTAAAACACCCAGTCAAAACAATGCGCGCTTCTTCCTCCATGAAGGCTCAAAAGGACAAGTAACACATGACAAATATTAGTCATGTTATTTAATGCACAATGTTGAAAAGTGGCATAAGAACTGGAGGAGCAGAGAAGGGAATTTGGCAGCTCTCTGGGAGATGGAAACCGAGATCTCTCCTAATCCATGTCTTTTACTGAGAATCTGAAAAGGGTTTCAAGCTTTGAGCTCACTCTTCGGAGGCTAATGAATCATTCAGATTTCCATGGCTCAGGGTGATGTCCCAAGACAGCTGGCAGCTTTCTTTGAGCTTAAGAAAATCAAGAAGTTTTGAAATGAGAGCACAGAGGTAGTGAAAATAAAAGTAAATCACAGGCGTGTACACCGAGGAATGGCGTTATCGCTAACTCAGCTGGATAACCATGACACATTTTCCAGCGCTGAAGAGAGGCTTAGGGAGCAAAATCTCATGTTGTGAGCTAAGCCCTCTCCTTTGCTTTCTGCTGCTGAGAAGCCTTTCTCTCAGGTTGGAGTGGTTCTTCGTGTGCCCAATGGACTCACAGTGCTCAGTCCTTGGTAGGACTTAGATCCCCATTCCAGGTACAGCACCGCATGCTGCACAGGGCAGAATTTCCAGATAACTCTCTGCTTCAGCCAGGAAAACTATTATCTATAAAACAGCAAGAGAGCTCCCATACTCCTCAGCCTTCTCGCAGTAACTTGAATGGTTTGTTCTTGTTTGACTTCCCAGCTATCGCCTCTTGGAAAATGTGTGCCCAGGGTATGAAATCTGCTTAGATTGACTTTAGAACTTCACATCATTATGGAAAAAGAAAATCAAATTTAAGTTATATATCAACATTTTATATATGTCCCAAAGGAAAAGGAATACTAATTACTGCTTGATTCAGTGGTTGAACGGAACACATCTGGAATATCCCAATTCTATTATCAGGTTATTTTAACCAGACAGTGCCTATTAGCTGTGACCAGAAACCTGACAGGTGAAGACATCTCAAACATAAATTATTTTACACAAGGTTGCTGAAGTAGATGCCTTACCATTATGTAATCAAAGCCTCACCATTATGTAATTAAACTTATAAATACATCACTTGGTTATACAATAACTATAATCTATTCTTCAATATAAATCTTGCAGATACTTCGTCAATTGTGATTTCCCAATGGCTGCCAATTAAGTCATCTTTCTGCCAATCAGGCTCAGTAAATTGGCAGGCCTACCTGTTCTACTTCCTCTTTTTGACTCAAAGTTCATCTCCTAATACCAAGCGGTGAATTTTCCAGCTCTCCAATGATTTAAGTTATTCAGCCTTCAGCCCTGTGCACCGCTGTAATCACCTCCAAAAGTGCTGCCTGCTGCATTTTCTTGCTTAAATACAGCCAGCAGGGGCGTCTCTGGAATGTGCATTCAAACCAAGGCTGCTCATTAACTATTAACCAGCAGCTATCCTAACTCATCTTGCTCCATTTTCTCTGGAACTGATCAATCTTCACCTGGAAGGACAAAGCAGAGAACAACAGGTCCACTCCCCAACAGCACCTGCTGTCCTTTACCATCTTGCTGTCCTATTGAAACAGTGCAGTGCGTGTGTGATAAGAGGTTATCCTATCTTTTAGAACTTTAAAAGTGAAGCACTGTTACTGACTACTATGTCAGTATTTAAACTATGTCACTATTTAAACTATGCCTGTAAATGAACTGCTATAAGAGAGGTCTGTATTAGCCCTATATATTCTTAGCACTAGGAGATACCAGGAGATGGTTATGCCTTCAGGAATCATTTTTATTTGGATTTGCTTCTTCACCTTGGAGAGGTCAGGATTGACCACATCTGAGCCCACATTACTGGCCACACTGCCTGTTAAGGAGGGATTTCCCCAGGCAATCTCCAGGATGGGATTCTGCTTTCCATGCAGAAATACCTAATAGCATCACACTGACCCTGGAATCACAGGATCCAGGCAGGAGGAGATACCCAAAGATATTCACTTATCAAGCACCACTATGGTGCTCCTCAGAAACATTTCACCCTGTCCTGAAACTTTCAAGGATTAACTTCACACAGCCTCTGTAGGGAATTTGTTGCAGTATTTGTGTATCTTCATATTATGAACTGTTCCTTCACTTTTTAAGCCAGCTCTTCCTTGCTGTGATTTTTTGAGATCATTACTCTTCTAACAAAAGGGGCATCAAGAATAGATTGCTTCTTTTCTTCTCACAGCAGCATCTCACACATTTGAAGACTACTACTGCCACCGAGCATCCTGAAGCTAGAGGAGAAAACGGTGCAAAGACAAGATGTGGGAAATAAGCTTAACCTCTTCATTCTCAGATTCTTCCCATCACTCTTATAGGCTTCCCTCTTAGTCACTACCTGCACCCAGCACAGTGCCACAGGGATAAAGTGCAATGCCACGCATCTTTGCTTCAGCTAAGATGGCACTGCTTTGTCTCCAAAGCATGACAACAGCCCCTGAGCCTCTGAGATCCCAGATTCCACAGCAAGGGATGAGAAACTAGAGCTGGAGTGTCATTAGCAGGGCACCCAGAGCTAGAGGAGAGCTCAGAGGTGATGAGCATCTTACCTAGTGCACAACTGCAGCTCTGAGGCTGGGTCTTGATGAAGACAATTAACATCTGAATTCCACTGGTGGACAGACAGCCTGTCATATATCTGCATCAGCACTGAATTCTTGTACAGTAACCATAATGTCAAGTCAGAAACCAATGATGAAGTAAGCCAATTACTGTACTGCAGACACTCAAGTCACTGTAATGCACAGCAAATACAACACTACTTTAATTACAGTTACAGACATGTACATTTGTTTTACTTAGTAATTAAAATGTCCTGTTGTACTTAATAATGTTATCTGTATTCTTTGGTTAAGTGTGATTTAATTTGCTTTCCTAAGAAAGCTGGGTGTAATTTAAAATGAACAATGCACCTCTTTTGCAGATATTTTTTGTCTAATGCTATTGCTTTCCATGACTACAGATCTAGAAGACAGAAAATTTCCTGAATTTGCTCACAAAGTTTATAGAAGTCCAATGTTCTAAAGCCCAAGACAACTTTTATTTGTGAACTGTTCAGGGACCTGATACCCTTCTTATTCGTTACGTCTTCAGCACAGCTCACAGCAGCACAAAGGACTGCGGCTACAAATCTGGTCTGTAGCTGATGTCATTATTACTTGCCCTGTCACAGCACAGCTCTCTAAGAATGATCAAGGATGGAAAAAGTTATGGGAAGGAAGAGGAATTCAGCACACACTCAGGGGTGAAATGCTGCAGACTGTAGTACTGACCACCATCCAACCTGCACAGAGCAGGACCAAGAGCTCTAAACCAGAGCTTGGCTGGCTTGCCTTTCTAGAAAAAAAAAAAAAAAGAGCCTTTTTGTAAACAGCACGAGCAAACAGCGTGCTCTCACAGCCTCTCTGAGGATGTCTTCATTTGTGCTTCTGAGCAGCAAACAACCCATTCCAAAACGTGCTCTGCCCTGACAGCGTGCCAGCAGCAGAACTTCTCCATCTTACAGGGTCACAGAAGTGGGGATATTGTGAAAGCATTTGCAAGAGACGACCTGTTTTAATCTCAGCTGTCATTTCCAATGCTGTTTAAGTTCACGGAGTCTCTCTAGGAAGGATGGGGAAATGTTTAAACATTATTCAACCCCTTCCTATAAATTTGAATACTGTTTTTATTCCTTATCTCAGGCTGGAGAATCTCAAACCGGATCTGAGATCCTGTTCTCCCTGTATGAGTCACTGGTAGATCACAGAGAAAATAATGCCAATACTCACTTAAAAGTGGTTATGCTCAGATCCAGATTCACAAACTTTTGTGCTATCTTAGTTCAAGAACTGGAATTCTGCCAGCCTACCTTTCCTGCACGGGCTTGATTTTGCTAGACTGTGCAAACAGTCATCCTAAGCAGATTTCTTCTTAATATGAAATCAAGTGCTATTCAGACCCACAGATTATCTCACACCTGAAAACAGGTTCAGACACTGTGTCAGAAACCAGCTGTCCAGCAGCTCAGCAGCTCACAGGCAGGGGAAGAGTCACCTCAAGAAGGAAAGAGCAGCAGTGCATCAGGGAGAAGTCACTCAGGGTCAGGTACCTAAAAGTCTTTGAATTCCCCTTTGGAAAATCCCCTTTCAGCCACACAGCTGGAAAGGGAAGCAACTTCATTACCAAACCCTTCACTGTGCATGTGGAGGAGCCAGTTTCTGCGTGGGTATCATGGCTGCATTCTGTGCTGCACATGGCTGAGGGTTCCTCTTACTTTAAAATGATCCAGAACCAGAGAAGAGGGACACCAGCATCCCACAGGGATAGGCATCAGCTCAGGATAATGTAGAGGGCCGGAACTTGTTTAATTATTGTCACTTTTTCTTTCTGACAAACAAAACACTGAGTGAACGCTGCGATGCTCAAACCCAGGTGACACACGCTACAATTCCAACCCGTGTTCTCAGCACCAGCATCTGGACACATGCTGGTTAACCTTTGGGAAGCACTCTCCTGCTGTCCCCTGTGGCTGCAGGGATTCATGTTCTACCACAATGCACAGCCACAGCCTAACAGCCAGAGCCCTGCTGGCCTGCAGCTCATCCACCCACCTGCCCACCTGAATCCCTCCCTCTTTCCTTGGAGGAAGGGATGATATAATGGATATACATACAGTTATGTATAATTAATAATATAACAAAAGCTTTCTCCTCTGAAAAGCACAGTTAGCTACACAAGCTCTCTGTCAGGCCACATAATATACTTTGTAAAGCACTTTATAAGTATGTACAATTTCAATTTTCCAGCGGAGACCAAAACAAATGAGCAGCTCGTATTCCTCTGTGCTTTCATAATAATTTGCTTCCAGTTCTGTGTCAGTGATCAGGGTTAGTGTAATGAGGGGCAGGAAATAGTAACATCCTAATTAAACTGGGGCGGATAGGAAGTAAGCCATAAATCAGCTAGTTAGCTGGCGCTCAATGGGCTGTATTCCTCCCGTGTGCTGGGAAGAAATGAGTTTAAAAAAAATAAAAAATTAAATGCCAGAGCAGGAACGAGGAAAGAAAACTGCTTAGAGCTGCACTGTATTTGCCCAAAATCTTTTCTAAAACTATGCTGTCATTTCACAGAGTCACAGAATGGCCAAGGTTGGAAGGGACCTCAAGGATGATGAGTCTCCAACCCCCCTGCCACATGCAGGGCCACCAACCTCCCCATTTAATACTAGACCAGGTTGCCCAGGGCCCCATCCAACCTTAAAGACTTTTTTGTCTGGGAGACCACAGCAGAGAACAGAAATGATGCACAAGTTGCATTCTCCCTTATGAAATTAAGCTGCTCTGAATTCACGATTAGCCATGTGCACTTATGGACTAAGAAACAACTGGCCTCAGCAGCAGCTCAGAGGTATGAACTGCTACCATTAGGAATAGCAGCATCAGCAAAACGATACTTTTTACTAAGTTCACCTGAAGCACTTATAGAAAAATATACGTACTATATAAATTATGCCTCACCTGCACAAGGAAGTCTCTGTACACCCCTATAGCTATATACACAGAGCCCCCAGAGTACACAGCAGCATGTGCTTATGGAAGGATTTTTTCTGCTGGCTTAGTAACGTCAGCTTTTAGCAACATAAGTGAAGCAGACTAGAGTTCCTTGGTAAGGAACATCCACATCCTGACCCTCTGCACAGTGGTATCACCTGCAGCCATGAATTTTTCACAGTTGGAATAAACGCAGCTATGCCAGCAAAACTCTGCACTGAGACCAGATTTCAGCCTTTCTGTACCATAAGGGAAAGCTGCTCATTGCCCATCAATGGGAGAAAGAGAGGAACAAACTCAAAGCACAAAAATATTTCCAGAGAAACAACAAAAGGATAAATCTACAACCCAGCTGAAGACAATATCTCCTACTACTACAGAAAGGCTTCCTGGGAGGCTGCAGGATATTTGTCTTTTCCATGTCAGGTCAATAACCCCCATTTGACTCTAAGACCTACACACAAAGACTGTCATGACATTTCACAGCTATAAGTGGTTCTTCATCCTTACCTAAGCTTTCAGCCCTATCAATTAATAAAATCAATTAATGCTTTCAAGGCTACTTGAAAAGAGCTAAGTCTATTTAAGTAAGCACATGAAGAGCTGAAGTATCTCAAGTCCAGAAGACCTCTGCAATAAGATTCCAGCAGCCCTGTGTATACACAACAGAGGCTGAGGACGATATCCTAAAAATCTTCTGCTGTGCCGTTTTAAAGTTAAATATCCAGCAGAGCATTTGCCTCGATCTATCAGGGAGCAAGTCTGAACTTAGCCTTCATCCATCATTCACATGATACTAAGATCTATTTATTTCTAAACTGGTTTTGTAGCTTCAAGTATTACACAGTATTTCTGCAAAATAAATAGCATATCTGGTGCTAATAAATCCTCCGGGCTGCAGTCATTGGTACTGGCAGAGGTCTAATATCTGCTGTAAATAATACATACAAGATGTTCTCTTAAATCAAGTGTTAGACCATGATATTAAGACTGCTGCCTGAGGGCTCTAAACCCCCATGCAGCATACATCATAATTACCTCATTAAGCCTGCTTCTCCAGCACCTTTACATCAGAGCAATACCATTACAGGAACCTGAAAGGAATCACCGAATAATATGAGGGTAAGTCAGGGTAGGGTCAGACCCCTGTCTCTGAAGCATCCCCAGAACTTCCTTCTGATCCAGTAAGTCAATCTGAACAGCTGAAAACTTTGGGTTTCAGAGCCAGCCTATTACATGAGGTTTATCACCAGGGATTGACGGTGTGAAATGCTGAGCATTCGTTCCAAACAGCTTCTTGCTGAGCCAAGCACAGTTCCTCTGATGTGTTCCCATGTGGAGTTAAACTAAGGTATGCAGCTGTGTTACATTTGCAGTAGTGTTCTACAATGTTCACAAAGAAAGCATAGATACAGTAGTTAAGACAGGCAACCATGACCATAGCCTGTGTCATGCTGCCTGGAATACTGCTCGTCCTCGACGAGAGGTGAGGATGAGGATTGGGGTTAGGCTTGCTCTTTTGGCTTGGCCAGATCTGGGGCAGATTGCCTGTATCAAAGCTATCAGCAGATCAGGCAGAGCCTTTTACTACGATACTATTAACTACTCATGTCATTATTCTTTTCTACTGTTTCCTTCAAAAACACTTCTGTTTGTAAGCAAATATCTCTTTAAATAAATCTTAGATCAGTGGTGAAGCTGACTTCAGCTGTCAAAATATTCTGTCAGCTTTAAGGTGGCAGATCCAAAAGGATTAACTAATACACAGCCTCCTGAGAAATCCTTATAATGTGTGCTGTCCTGCAGGCTGTGGGATCCCCTGCCTAAAATTTCCTCCTGAAATGCCACAAAAGACCACAAAGAAACCACCAGGTAAAGCCTGAAGAAAAGTCCACCGACCACAAAGAGGCCAGATCTTGTCTAAGGAGCTCTATTCAGGCACAACGTACACTTTAACAAATGTATTTATTTTAATTTCCTTTCAACATCATGGTCCACCATCCCTGGAGGTGTTCAAGGCCAGGTTGGATGGGGCCCTGGGCAGCCTGGGCTGGTATTAAATGAGGAAGTTGGTGGACCTGCATGTGGCAGGGGGTTGGAGATTCATGATCCTTGAGGTCCCTTCCAACCTGGGCCATTCTGTGATTCTGTGATTCTGCCTTCTTCTCGGCTCTTTGTGGTGGTATTTCTTGAGTTATCACCTACATATCAGAATTACATCCCGTCAGTCTGGCAGGTATTTCAGCACTGACTTCCTACCTGGACACTTCATACTTACCTACACATACAAATACATACATGCATATATACATTAATACAATCAAGGCATTGTTCTGATAGATAAGCTTATTTGTAATGCATTACAGTCTTATGAGTGACTTATCAGGTGATGTTTTGAAAAAAAAAGAAATACTCATCTCAGAACCAAGCTGTGTCAAACTTATTGCCATCTATAACAAAGGACTACTGTGAAACATAACTCTTTTACGAAATATACTATAATTGTACTTTTTGAAAGCAGTGTCAAATCATTGACATTGACTTGGTATTCTACGGTATGAGAAACGCAGAAAACTTACAATATATATAAGCCATAAATTAGATCCTAATCTAAACTTATCAGTTTGATAGTTGCTAGACAGACTATTTGAGTGCAGATTTAGCTCTGTCATTTTCCTTTCCCTTTTTCAAGCTGTTGTCTTTTCCACAGATTTTCAAGATCGGGTTTTTCAATAATTTTACAACAAATTGCATTCCAATTACAACATAACACAGGTACAATAAAATTGAAAATAAACTTAAGTGCCACCACAAATACAAACTCATCGGAGATTTATGAAAGACCAGAGCTTGGCAGATGAGATCCAGAATGTAAAATTTTGGCCAAGCTCTTACTAGTTGCCAAGAATTTTGCTGGTCAATGAAATTCACATAACTAAGTTCCCACTTACTGAGTACACAAGGGTTGTCTAACCAATGCTTTGTTATTCACATGGCACCAGAAACCTGAGCTACATTATCAAGCGCTGATGGCCAACAGGAGCATCTCAGTAGAGCAAAAGAACTCTATGTACAAAACTAAGCACAGAAACACAGAGAAACGTACTCCCAACCCAATGTTTAACTGAAGTTAAGCTCTCCTTTGAAAGCAGGAGAAATCTTGGAAGCATTCAGACTGAGCACACATTGGCACGTTATGGATTTACATAAGCAAATGCATCCATTTTACACTCATGTGATAAAGGAAGATTTTAAAAGTATCTTGTTAATCATCAGAAGATGTTTAATGTCTTCGTTATCACCTACTTTGATGCTATTTCATAAAGCTACAACATAAAGATTTCAGATGAAGATTGTACCTTCCAGATGGAAACGAAAACATAACAACACTTATGTGCAAATACTGGAGAAAAATAAGAAAGGAAAGCAGATTTTCCAGAGAAAACAAGTTCTTGTTCTCTTGAGGATCCTCCCTCAACTGCCAAAACTATGACAACAAAAACCACTTTGGAGATAGATTTAAGTGAGATTTTAAAAGCGTGTGTTTTGGTGGCATTTTTATTTTGCCATTCTCCATGTAGGCTAATTAGCACAGGCTAAACAGAAACAAAAGCACACAACCCACCTGTGTTTCCTGTACTTCCTACGCTCTCTGACATCCTGGAACTTCTCAAGCTGAGGACGCATTTACACGGCGCATTGAGGGCAGATGCCAAATTCTGCTGCCATGCAAACCACCCGAAGCGCACGAGATGTGTTCAGAGTGCCATGCCTGCTGATGTTCTGCTGCACCTATTGTGGCCTGCTTGTAAAGGAGGGGTCCTGTTGCTGACTAGAAAAAAAAACCAACTTTTCTGTCCTATATCCTCTGGAAAAAGAGGCCCTGATGAGTTCATCTGGACATAGTTTTAAGTGGAGAAACTGGAAATACTTTGATGCCCCGATTATATTTTTAACATTTGAAGGTTGGAAATGGGTGAGAGGAATGTGAAGTTGCTTGGCGCATTAAACACTAAACGCAGATGGAAACAGAAGAGTGGACTGGAAATATGTAAGATAAGTAAAGGAGTCCAGCAAAATAATTTATCACAGTTTTGCAAATCGTCACATGGATCCCTCCTTAAACGACTGCAGTGTTTGTGCAACACATCTCTCCTACAGCTATACAACACATTTAACCTCACCTTTAACCGCCTTCCTTGCCTCCACCCACTGTTCAATCTCTGTCTTGACTGCTTCTAACATTCTGAACATCTGAAGAGCTGCCAAATTTCTGAAGCAACCTATTTCCAGAAATGTTTCTTTACTTCAAGATATGCAATTTCTCCCAAAACACTCCTCTGGAGCAAAGCCCGGGCCTGGCAATATGTTACCCAGGATCAGGGGAGGGTTTACACTTCAATACCTATTCCACCTGTCATGATAATACCAGGCATTTTCCACCCACGATGCAGGAGAGAATTCAAACTTCCTGGGAGAAAAGCAGCGTTCAGCCTTGGGAGCCATCCAGGCACAGTTATCAGGAAGCGAAAAGCTATTTCTGCTGGCTTGCAGGAATTGATAGCATCATTTAACGTCTTGTCTCTATATGCAAGTGTGCATAACGCAGTTTTTCCACAGCTGCTGTGATGTAAATAAATTCAGTATTATCTTCATTTTACATGGTAGGATGTAATATAAATAGTACTGGAAGTTACGCTGGGCATAATTCAATATTTTAAGATATCCACCCTTTTCAAGTGCAAGGCACCCATATAGCTGCTTAACACACAAACTACTTGACCTGCTTAGGGCTTGGTAAGTACAGAAACATAAGTAGAATATGGTATTTATGGAAATAACATCACTGAGTCCAACATTTGTCACAATCACAAACGGAGGCTTCACTTGGAGCGCTCTTTTTGAACAGTACAGCCACAGTATATCGATCAATGAAATACATATTAGTATGTGATAGGTGAAGAATCACACAAATACCTGCAGTTAGATGCTCACTTCAAAGCACTAACTACACCTGACAAGCCCCTACCTATAAAATCCTGGATTTCTGCACATCCTATTACCGAATCAGACAAAATCATTTGCTTCATTTAGATTTAGTAGCGCAAAGAAGATCTCTTGGTACCTATAATTGCAGTTCAGGCTTTTCTTCTTAAGGTAGCACTTCAGCTACAGACTGCAGTCAAACCACATCTTTCCCAGAAAAATGGAATCCACCCTTAGAAACACCTAGCAGATACAACCTGAGCATTTTCCCCACCGTAAATACAGCTATGGGCAGAATGCCTTCTATTTTGTTTCAGCAATAAATCACTTCCCTGACTTGAGTTAGTAATGAGATTTTTAATCATGTGGATTGAACACATCCTCAAGTTAATAAAAAAGTATGGCTTCCTCTTTATCTTTAATAAAAGATTTGTACACTGCTCAAATGATTAGTATTACATTTTTAAAGAACCTGAGATTGATGCTTTTCAATTCTGCTTTCCATTTTTCCATGCTTTTATAATTCAAAGGTAATACAGGGAATAGTTAATAATTCATAAGGTAATTTTAAGGCTTTTATTCAGAAACCTTTTGCCTATTGACTTAGGGATGTGCCGTAAAAATATTCAGGTATTAATATCTTAGCAAGTGGCAGATCTATACAGATGAAATCTCCAAATTTATGCAAGTCAGGACTTGTGCTTAGGAATCAGAGCATATCATTACTGCCTTTCAGAGAGTACAGGGGGAGGAAATAGCTTTACGGGACTATTTAAATCAATATATTTCATTTCTTCACACAGTTCTGCTATTTTTTTGCCCTTGTTTGCAGGTTTATTCTTGATGGAGTTATTTTTGCAGTTGCCTAAGAGACAAAGGAGCTAGCTGCACTTTCTTAAAAGGTAAAGTGCACGGGACCCAGGCAGAACTAACGCCCTGGGAAAGCTCTGCTGGACAGAACCTGATTCACACGTCCTCTTCGAACAAAAATCCGGCCTTGTTGGAGATGAAAATGTCAAAAGGGGCTCTCAGTAAGCACAGCCCAAGTGTGTGGTGTGCCAGAAGCAGCCTCCACCCCATCTCCACAGTACTTTTCCAAATAGTGGCATTTCTGACTGAGCCCATTTTGAGATCACAACAAAGAACCGGATAATTCCATTTGGGGGGTGTCAGTATTTGGTTATTGAATATGCGTTTCTTAGATTTTTTTTTAGCTCACTTGAACTCGTGCTTTTCCTTCCAGTCAGATTTTAACCTTCTCTCAGAACTGCTCATCAGACTGCTTTTTGCTGTCTTCACAAAATACCGAATTAACAGCAGCCAAGCTCCAGCATATTTGGGCAGAACATTTTTACCTGCTCTAAAGATACAGAGCGTTATTGAGCAGCATGTGTCGTACTTCCACGTATGTGTGTAATGGACTCCATAAAGGAATAACCCATCTCATGCAAGCTTTCAGGTACTGCAAAGTAAAAAGAGCACAGAGCAATGAACATTGATAGTAGTTATTAATTCCACATCTAATGAAGAAAATTGAGTTGAGCTGTGCACATAGCCATCGTTTATTGCCATGACAAACGTAATAGCAGCACCTTTATTAGCATTTCCCTACATATAAAACTGGGAGAATGTGCTGACGGTTTCTCCAAGTTTGCCAAATGTTAGTGCTTAAGATAAGGGCTTCTGCTTCATCTGAGGAACACAACTTTTACCATCCTGAGGCCGCTTCATAAAGTAATGGTAACAGTGAGTACAAGTCAAAAGAAGACAAGGTGTCACTGCACCACTCAGCTTGGCCTCATCAGCAAACTTGATGAGGCTACACTCAATCCCATCTCTACGTCTCTGATCAAGATAATGAAGAGCAAAGGTCGTCACCAGCCTCCAACTGGATATTCAGCTGTTGATAACAGCCCTCTGGTTACGACCACCCATCCACTTCTTTGTCCATCTAATAGTCCAGCCTTCAAATTTATACCTCTCCAATTTAGAGACAAGGATGTGGTGGGAAACCACACCAAAGGCCTTGTACAAGTACAGGTAGACAACATCAGCTGCCCTTCCTTTGTCCATTGATGCTGTCACTCCATCACACAAGCCCACCAGACTGGTGAGCTGTGATCTGCCACTGGTGAAGCCATGCTGGCTGTCTCGCGTCACCTCCACAACTCACATGTGCCTTAATATGTCTTCCAGGAGAATCTGTTCCATGATCTTCTCAGGCACAGAGGTGAGGCTCACCAGTCTGTTGTTCCCCAGGTCCTCCTTTCTCCTTTTCCTGAATATGGAAGTAATGTTTCCCTTTTTCCAGTCATTAAGGACTTCAACTTACTGCCACCATTTTTAAAATACGATAGAGAACAGCTTGGCAACCACATCAGCCAGTTTCCTTAGGATCCTGAGAAAAATATTTAACAATGGGAAAGCATGAATGCAGTCCCCCACTACCACAAATGGCACAGTCAAGTTTCCCATTATCTGGGGAAATTCCATGAATCAGCACACCCAGAGTGCAGGGGATGAGCCTCATCCTGGGAAGACCACCTGCCTGAGCACAGTGTCTCCCCTGCCAGGTGAGTGTATTTCTGTGAGGTAATTTCTAAGGCATTATGCAAAAGCATGGTAATGACAGCCCAGCACACAACAGCAGTTAAAGTGAGCACCATATTAGCAGTGTAAGTATTAACGATCTGACACTTGTTTATGTTCACAGCAATGCAGGCTCTGTGCAAGTGTTGAGTGCTATCAGAAGCAGCCCAGCCAAATGCGCAAGCCCCACATACTGCCCCACCCAACATTTTTTTAAAAATCCCCAAGCTTTGAATGACTCCTAGTACTCAATCTCAGAGTGTCTGGCAGGAAAAGAGAATTTTGGAGATGGCATACCATCAATTTTCTTCATTTGTGTCAGAAGTTGAGCAGCTGTCTTCTTACCAGACTGAAGTGGAGCCAAAAACCTTGTCAGGCAGCTTGAAGAAAAAGCACTTCAGAGGAACTAATCTCAAAGACCCAAAAGTATGTATCACGTTTTTGAACAGGCATGTGTTAATATTACTACTACATTGTCGATTGGCAATGTTTTGCAAAAGCTCAGAAATAGTGGAAAAAAAGACTGCTCCATTTGTTTACCCTAAGGAAAAGCAAGATGCCACGCATGCTTGAACTTTAGAGATTGTTTGTTTACTTACTTACGGCCAGGGAAAGGTTTTTAGCATTACCTTCCCTATGCTGGTGAGGAAAGTGAAATAAGGTTCACCTCTATGGAAAGCAAGAGGTGCACCTGGACCTTCTGTGGCAAGCAGATCTCAGATGCAGAAAGTTCTGTTACTCCTCAGGCACTGCAGACACATCAGCAAGAGATAAACAATCCCAGAGAGATCTGTGCTGGAATCAGCTCGCTGCTCCTGTGGCCACAGATTGGGACAGACTGGGAAACCCCAGCTCACAGTCTGGTTTTCTTCAGCACATTCTCCAGTAACTGCGTGCTGGGCTGCAGGATGCTCTAGGTCAACCCTAAGAGAGAAGCTCTGTGCTCACCAGCACGAGGTATACGTGAGGACAGAAATCACACTCAGCAGCTCTTGTCAGAGGAGCTTTCCCAGGTGGGATTTATCACCACACGGCACGGTTTGGTCACACTGAGCCTCCTGCCCTTGCTGCTCATCCTCCAGCCCTGAGCAAGGCTGGCCTCCTCCCATAGGCACGTCCTCATCTAAAGCACTGGGATCCCAAGGTTCACTAAGCATAGCTCGAACATGTTGGGGTCAGCTTCACTTAAAATCCCCATTCTGCATGCTCATGGAAAGGATTTTGGGGGAACAGGATAGGGGAAGGCTGGTGTGTGTGTTTGGCCACAGCAACGAGACTTGGGATTACTCTCAGGTTTTGGAGCTGACCACAGCAGGCTGTTGTTTAATCACATTTTTATTCCGGCGGGTGAGCCTGTCATTCACTGACCATATAAAGATAGAGGTGTCAAAGACAAAGATAGAATTCAAATGACTGACTGAATGAAGAAATAAATAAGCAGACGCTGAGGATCCTGCTTGGCTAGCCATCTTCTTTCAGCCTGCCTTTCCCTGCTATGTTTATTTACTACACAACCAGGCTTTTGGCAGCCTTCCCATTGCAAAGTGTGCTGCCCAGATATTACAAAGTGAACTCCGCTCAATGAAGAAGTCTTTTTTCTTAGGGCTACCCTTTTCTGCACAGCCATCCCTATCCTCCAGAGCTGTGCCTCTAAAATGCAATTTCCTTCCACAATTTCCAGAAAACTCCCTTTCAGAGCGATGTGTTTATAGGCTATTACTAAAAATGAGATTTTCTATATGATCTTCAGCAAACTCCTTCAAACAGACATTTTTGCTTCCTCCATTTACAAAGAAAAAAGAGCTTCCCTTACAATCTACAAATGCAAACGAATCAACCTGCAGGAAAATTCACTGCTGTTGTATTTTTAACATCTTTAAATTTAAAAGAAAAAAAAAAAGTCAATTGTATATATATATATATAACAGCTCAACCATATTCTGGTGTTGCATGCTGGAGGAGGATGTTTCCTTCAAGCTAAACACACCAAAAAAACAATGGAAAACAATGATAATGTGAATAACTGACATTCTCCTATTTCAATATACATGTATTCAACTTTTTTTCACAGGAAGGTTTCAGCCGTGATTAAGAGCTGTGGAAATCCAAGAAATATAAATGCAAAACAGTAAGAAAATAGCAGGTCTTAGGTAGTTCTCCAGCATTCCAACTGAGATCCTCAGATTAGCATTTGCAGACTGTATTAAGCATATCTAATAGAAAGGCAATACGTCCTGCACAGCTCTCTACAAATATTATCAAGATGGAAATGCCTACTGACAAATTCACAAGCTGCAAATGTACAGTCATGAAATTCAATAGCCTCACAGCTGCACACTTGTAACTTGTGAATGCAGAAAAATGTCTGAATTGGCAGCAGGCTTTCTGGCAGATGATATCATTTTACAGATGACACTGTAGAGTCTGCCAGTTTGACGTTGAACTCTCCTCTTGCTTTTCTCATGTTGTTGTTTCTTAGCTCTTTCTCTGAGAACGACTTAGGAGCACTGTGCCTGTTCTCATAGTCTGCTATTTGCTTGTTCTGACTCTGCAAAGTGCTGTAATTGCTCAGCTCTGTTCCCTCGGTTCTGCTCGTGCCTAGCTGACACTGAACTGTGTTCTTTGTGCAAAAAGTTTGCCTTTCTTTCCTGTATTTCTCATTCACCAAGTGCCCTATTCCACTGTTTTTTCCCACTATTTAGAGTAACTGCTAGTGACCACCCTCCACAAACAGTCAAAATGAATGTGTCATGCATAATACTTGTAATCTACATTTTTCAGACCACTTAGAGAGAAGGAAGCATTCCTTAGAAAAGGCTACAAGAGGCTGTTGCAATGTCCTGCCAAGGCACTGAGTGCCAAGCAAGCCTGACTCCATCCTAAGCTCAATGGCATCAGAGCCATTCCAAAAAACCCTATAATTAAGTACTTCTCAGTACCTCACAGTCACACCTAAAGTAATTCTTAAGGAACTATTAGGATGACATCAGGATGGGCTGTCTGCTCTTTTCTGATGTAGTTCAACTCTTAAATTCTCTCTGCTTGCTTACTTTCTCAGCTTTATTTCTTATGGTCAGTTTCATGATGCTGCTCAAAGTGTCTGAGAGCCAGACTAGATCCTGCACTGCAGCTATTGGGGCTGGCCAAGCACTTTGCATCTTTTTTAGCAGATGCTTGCTCACTTCGGCTGAGCATAAAAGCCTGCCAGCCACTTTCTTCAACACAACTCTAAGAGCATTTTTCCCACTTTACACCTCTGCTCATCTCCTCTGAACTCGGTACAACTGCAGGAACTCTGCAGGAATCTACAGGCAAATGACCAGAACCCTATCTGATGCTTTACAGAAAGTATTACTTTGCAGTAGATACTCGTGCTCAAGAATTACTGAGCAAAGATCTGTAGTGGTGTATATACCTCACAAATATTTATCACACTAGAAGACACTATAAACTCATAGACTCATAGAATGGCCTGTGTTGAAAAGGACCACAATGCTCATCCAGTTCCAACCCCCTGCTATGTGCAGGGTCACCAACCAGCAGCCCAGGCTGCCCAGAGCCACATCCAGCCTGGCCTTGAATGCCTCCACTAGAAAAATATTATTGATGATTTAGCACTGTCAAATGTGGCTTTAACTGGTCTCTCTGTACAGGTTGTTAATCTCTTACAGTTAAAGCTCCCTTCAATCACTAAACCCTGGAGCAACACTTCTCAAAGCATCCAGCATGCAGTAGCTCCCTATGTTCTGCTTAGAAAAACTCACCCTGCTTACATGAAGAATGGAATAATATTTGCCACAGTCTGAAAAACAGACCCTAGAAACTTGGAAAAAGTTCTAATTCTGGAAGCATCTATAATATCCTTAACAATTGCAGTGGTCCACAAAACACTTTCAGGGGAAACGTTCAGGTTACTGTGTGCAGTAAGAAATGGAGAGGGAAGAAAAGCGGAGGGGGAAAATGAAGAGGGACGAGAATTATCTGCTCGCCCAAAGAAACAACTCTAAGAGTAACTCTCTGAGAGAGAAAGCAAAGTGCTGTGCAATACCTCAGTCTGAATTACACCACCGACCTCCCATGGGGAGCTATGATGAGGGTGATTTCCTGCACTTCCCTGCAGCTGCAAGAGAGCAAAGCAAATAGGCTCCTTGGAGATCTCCATGAGAGGTGCATGGGAAATGCTTCCTCTGTGCCCTGTTCTCTGGCCCAGAAGAAAGAACAGGACGGAGACTACCTAAAAATTGAAAAAGCTGCGGATGAACCTCAACTGTTTCCCATTTTCCCCTCTTAATTCACAGTGAACAAGAATCACCCTCCGCAGTCCCTTCCTCGCCATTCTTTGGGGTTTTGACACTGAAACAGGATGGAAAAAATTTTCCTTGAAAGTTGGCTGAAAAGACACAGGATATGCATTTGCTTAAGGAGACGTTACACACCCAGCTGGAGAACAGTTCATTCCTAAACCCTTTCCTAAGACAGCAAATACACAGAAGCATTACTTCTCCCCCTCTCTTTTTATCTTTTTCGAGAACTGTTGCACAATCCGCTGTTTCACAGAACCAAGCATTCATCACTTCTAAGGCTTGTTTTTCATTCTCCCTGAAAGGTTTAACTTTCCCTTCAAACTTTGTACGTCATTCTCATCAAATCATACACACAAAAAAAGTGCATTAAGTGCTTTGTTTACTCATAACTTGGCAGAGCCACAACAAAGAACAGAATGTAAAGAATGAACTCCCTTTGCAAAAGTCATTCATAAGGAAACAAAAGCCTTTACCTTCCCTAGTCAGACTTTAAGAGTGGGCCTCATATGGTTCTGAATCGCCCAGCATTACAGTGACCTCCCAGACAACTAAGAACCATTTGAAAGCCAATCTAAAAACAGAAGGAATGAGAAAGTTCTCGCAGATCTGATTTTTTCATTAAAAGAGCATTAAGAAAATATGCGCCGTTCAATGCTGCAATCCGAGCGAGCCACTGCTTTCCATGTAACGTGTGGCAACCTGCTGAATTCAGACTACTTCCAGCTTCCCCTGGGCTGCAGCAGCTGGATAGATCTGTTTCCACCTGCTTTTACCATTTGTCATTCCTGAGGTATGCTTCAGAAAGCCAACTTAGCGCCGAACTGCCAGCTTTGCTGAAACCAAAATAATTAATTTCTATTATTTGATCAGATACTTCAGAGCGTCTCACATTCCCATAATTCCTCCACCCCTGCACCCACGGTGAACATGGGTGGCTGGTTTGTTTGTAAAGCCGAATGCCCTTTCCTAAAGCACCAGGAGCAAAGCCCCCAAGCAGCCCATGCTCTGCACGCGCTCCCTCCTCACTGCCTGCTTGAGGAGCTGCCAATTGGAACATCCCAATGTGGAGGCTAAATTCATTCAGACCTTACTAAGAAACTTTGAAAACTTCCCCTAAGACCTAGCAAACTCCTTGCTAGTAATGAAAGGCCAGGCTGGATGTGGCTCTGGGCAGCCTGGGCTGCTGGTTGGAGACCTGCACACAGCAGGGAGTTGGAACTGGATGAGCACTGTGGGCCTTTGCAACCCATCCCATTCTGTGAGTCTATGATTCTATGAAAGTAAGGCTGCCTCATGCTTCTCTCCCATTTTCAGGGGATAAGAGAGAGTGGGTGTGGGGAGGGAAAGTATCTCAAGTATAAGAAAGGATGATTATTGAGTCTAAAGGGAGCACATCATAAAATGAAGAAATACAGGACTATTTTTATAGCAATTATTTTGTTTCCAAGATGAAAACGTGCCGCAGTATTCCCCTCTGCTTGGCATTCCAGAGGAGGTGCTGCATTTATCTTGAAAATTCATTCACTTGAGTAAAAGAAAATTGAAACACTGGAAGCAAAATAGAAAAGCATAAGATGAGAATTCTGTTTCCTGTATGTCGAAGAGGAAAGAAACCATGTTTTCAAAACTTGATTAATTCCAAGGCCCAGTTCTGCAATAACAACCACAAGGATTCACAAAGTCTGCTCATGTGCATGAAGTCCCCCCGGTCCGATGGCAGGAGTACAGCATAAACACAGCCACACTGTCTGCATAAGGCATCTGTAGTCATTTTGAAAGCTTACATAACTCTCCACTACATTGTAAAGATTTAGGAACTTCTGCAAAATGTGACCTGTTACAGCAATGTGTGTTTTAAGTGACCTAGAGGCTGGAGGATGAATCACAGGGTTGGACACACAACCAGCAGTCCCAGTTCCAGGCATCCCTAAACAACTTGCAAAGCTAAGGCCTCAGCATATTTATACATAAAGATTGGAAATGATAAAAACATGCTTATCCCAGGCTTGAATTTTCCTGACACCTTTGCTAATTATACGATATAATGAAATCCCAGCAGCACTGAAATAATCATTCCAGCAGGAACTCAGCCAGCAAAACACCTATGGAAGCTTCTTTCAATTCATTCATCACTATGGGAAGCAATCTCACGATCCAAAAATCCCCTGCAACAAATGTCTTGCAGCATATAAAGAAATTATCAAATTCAGACTTGGAGAAAGCATGTTCCAAAATCTAAAAGCCCTGCAAGGGAATGCTTTCCCAGACACACCTTGCCATCAATAAGATGAGTGGGCGAAATGGAAGGCACAGGGAAGAGCAGTGATTTTGTCCCTCCAACACCAACCTATGTAATGCCATAAACTCTACGCAAAGATAAATTATCACACAAGATAGTGAAGCACTGGAATGGGCTGCCCAGAGAGATGGTGGGTGTTCCATCCCTGGAGACATTAAAGGTCAGGTTGGATGGGACTTTGAGCACCTGACTGAGCTGTAGGCGTCCCTTTTCATTGCCAGCAATGAACCAATGAAAGACCCCTTTAAAGGGACCTTTAAAGGTCCCTTCCATCTCAAACAATTCTATGATTCTATGATGATTCAATGATAAAGCTCAGAAAGAACTGCAGT
Source organism: Chrysolophus pictus (assembly GCA_037305975.1). NCBI lineage: Eukaryota > Metazoa > Chordata > Aves > Galliformes > Phasianidae > Chrysolophus > Chrysolophus pictus. Next base: position 3,002,373 of record CM074582.1, on the reverse strand, counting down.
GACTTTTGCATGCTGAGGATATGACTGCTACACATTGCTGCTCCTGTTTGGTGGCCTGTGTTGGCCACACCAGGTGCCCTTTCTGGGAGCACCCAAGAGAGACAAGCCAGCCCGTGAGCAGATGTGCACAGCAGCTGATCATAGCAGTCCCTGGCCCAACTCCCACATCCCCAGTAGCCATCACAGGGCCACCAGCAGTGATGTCCTTGCATGGCCAAGCCTTACCCCTACCAAATGGGTGCCCACTGCCAGGCAGTTGTGAGATACATTCTCAGCTTTCCCAAGAAAATACTTGAAACTGGGATTGATTTTTTTCTGTTTTAAAACTAACATTAGCAAATGTGATTGCATGGTGCACAGATCTGTCAAATTTGTTCTCAGCTGCAATCCTGAAACATATCATTATCGTGTACTGTGTGAGCAAAGCTGGGCTTGGCTTTCATGTGACTGAGCTCTAAATTAGTTTATGGATAATGTTCCTTTACAATGTGTTCAATCTTTTGCTCCATCTTATCTTAATGAGCGCTTAACCTCTTAAAAATAGTTTAGCGCCAGAGAGACTGAAAACAGTATTAAAATCACTGAGAAAACCACAGGGTGCTCAGGTAGCTCTGTCCTCCTCAAACACAACTTCTTCGGAGGGAAGTTTACAAAGTTTTCAGCTGCGCTTGAAAAAAATGTAAGATCTCATTTAGAACTGATTGGTTTCTACTTTATATGCATACAGAGGGAAAATGATAGACTGAAAAATGCACCTTTCTTCTGGAAAGTTCCACAATTTCTGCATTTGTATTCTCAACATTTTGGCTTCGGATATCTTTTCAAGAATGCATATGCTTAGAAACTTAAAAAAAAAGAAATGAAAACGTTACCTTATAAAACATAAGTAACATCTGCACCCTAAGCTGTCAGTTCTCTGGCTGCTCAGAAGTTCGCATGCACACAGAAGGATTTTGGCACCCGACCACAATTGAGGCACAGGACCATGAGTGCTGGTTATGTCTTAGAACAGCTGCTTTCCCCTGCAGCTGGAAGGACACAAAGCTCAGGACAAACTCACACTGGAGGGGCTGCAGGTAGCGGGTGCTTGCTGGTCAGGGCAGCAGGTATCACCGACGTGAGACAGCTTCACTTAGAAACACAGACAGAGGTGCAGCACACGTTAGATAAAGTAATTATATCAATTAATCCTTTCCTAACCCTGCATGAAACTCCCATGTGAGAAGCCCAGAAGCAGACTACGGACCAGCACAGACATTGGATTTGTGCCACTTCAGCAATAATTTATAAAACTTTCAAGCAAAGAGACAGCAAACAAGAAGGTGTGTAATTGTGGGCTTCCTTTACGAGGGCACCAAAACATGTTCCACTCCCTGTTCTGTGTGCATTTTATGTGAGTGTGATTCAAAAAATAACAGAGATATGTTATTATTTCCTTTTAAAGCCCGGCTTTCTTTTGCTTCTCAGTGGGCCCATAACTCATGCTGGGAACTGCACGAAGCGGGGGATGGACAGACTGTCCCCACACCCTGTCTCCTCAGGAAACTCGCTGTCATCTGGAATTAATCTCTTACCTTTTTTTTTTTTCATTATTAAATACATATAATTTCAAGTTCATGGTCCAGCATCTCTGATTCATAGCAATAAAGGTTGCACAATAGCAGAACTGTGCAGAACAAAGGTTAATCTGAGGCTGAGATACCCCTCCTAATGAGCTATAACTGGAAACATATGCTGATTTCAGAGACAGCAAATACCTGCAGCACCACTGGTCTTTAATTTCTGAAGAGATGAGACAAGGTTTAGAAATTAAGTGCATTTCGACATGTTTGAGAGGAGGCAGAGAGAGAAAGCAGCGTTCAAATCCAGCAGTTTCTGGTTTGTGATTCTCCTGAGGTGCACCAGACCAGTCCTTACACGTCACACACAACACCTACACCTTCTCCACTGAGTTTTCATGCAATATCAAAACCAACAAAGATCAGGGCTCAGGTCTCCGTGCCAGCCTCAGAGATGTAAAAACCCACAGCTGGTTCTTTCTCTGACCCCCAAAACTATGAGATAGTTTTAAAGCAAAACTTTTTAAAGCCTAGTTCACATCTTTTTGGGTGTGCTTTGGACTGGCCATGCCCTTCTTCCTCCCAGCCTCAGATGAATAGCCTGATACTCTCATGGGAGCGTGGCTTTGGGGCATGCATAGCCTCCAACCTGCACGATGTGATCTGGCAGCAGTGGGATCATGCTCTAAGGCATACATGAAGTAAGAAAAAAAACAACAGAAGAGCAGAGGGAAGGATGGAAAAGTAACAGGAGAGTAAATAAATGGCATTTTCCAGCCATGAAGAGGCTGAGGTCAGAACTTAAGATGTTCCAAGAGTTTCTGATGAAATGCTCTTTTGTTCGGAAATGCTGATGTGCCGAAATCAAAATGATTTGGGGAAGTATCAATCTGATAGAACTTGTTCCTGTCAGGCCATTTGCCTACTTGTTTTACTAGAAGCCTTGGTTGCTAGACAGCCGTTCAGATGGGCTATTGGGAAAGCCAGGTTCCCAGGCTCCCTAGAATCTCAGCATTAAAAAAAAAAAAATTAATTATTGATACAAGCCTGTGTTATGCATGTTTACCTTATCAAATTATCTGTAGCTGTGCCTGTAGCATGGGAGTAGCACATCTGATACGCTTTAACGATGCAAAAATCTCATTCAAGAAGCAGCGAAGCCAAGCGGAGCAATGCTCCCGCGCTGCGCTCCCTCTCTCTAAGAGGAGTTAAGGAGTTAAAAAAAAAGAAGGGAAATATGAAGTGCGGTGCTTCCCTTCGAATGCAGAAGTTTTAAACAGTAAAGGCTTCCCCGTTTCTATTAGGCAAATCGTTTGAGCCAGGCGTTCTGCCTGCTGCTATGAATGGTTACTTTGTAGTATAATGCATTTCCACGGTGAAATCGTAATATCCTGGGCATTCGGGGCTGTATTATACTATAAAAACGAAGGCCAACTCCCTCCAGCTATTACATTTTTGGCCTGGTATTTCATCTATTAAGCTGTGCAGCTTTCTTCTGGCCGCAGCGCTGCTGGCAGCTGCTGTGCCGATAGGTGGTGCCTGGAACAGAGCAGTGCACCAAGAAGCAAGCCCCCCAGTAAATGCTTCATTCTAGCAAAAGGAACATAATAATAAAAAATATAGAGAGAGACTGAAGCTTGTTCTGGGATTCGGCTGAATAATCTAGCTGATTTCTAGGCTTGGCAAAGGTGAGTAATTAACTAACTAACTAGGCAACTCTTCCTCCTGCCTCGAGCATCTCTGCTGACACACGCACTCCTTTAAATAAGCCTCTGCTACTTCAGGGCTCAGCCAAATTTCTGCTCATCGTGCCCTAGATCTCAATCTCTCTCTGAGGCTGATAACTGGATTTCCAGTAAGTTTTGAGTCACAGATGGAAACGCTGTTTTAATGCACCAGGTCCAACAGGGGTTTCCAGGAAAAACTCTTCAAGTGCAGAGCAGCATAAATACTCTGTGCATAAGGAAGCTTTCAGCAGCAATTAGGAAAAAACCCTCCTTCTGTGTGAAAAAGAGCTTACTCCTTCCCCTTTTCACCAGCACACATCCACAGGCAGTCCCTTTCCGTAAAGTGATCTCTCCGGATACATTTATAAGTTTTTATAGTTTCCCTTTACATTCATGGACTCTGCCCTGTGATAACCACTAAGGGAGGTCATTAATTAAATAATTGCTTCCTACTTGAATAGTCAGTAACGCTTCCATCTGACCTGGGCCGCTGCTGTGTTATTCTTTTATCCCCTTAAGTCCAAGCACTGCCATCCCCCTCTCTCGCAGTTCTGTGTCTATCTCACAACATTATACCACCATCTTCCAAAGAATTTTCCAACGCTTTTGTGGCAAATACTGGAAGACCTCAAAGCAGATGTGCTGGATATGACGGTGAGTTCAGCTCAGCCTCATCCCTTACCTAAGAGCACAGCAGTGCTCTCCTCCTGTGCCCTCCAGCCAGCAGGCAGCCCAGGGCCCTGAGCCAACCACCACCACCAAGTCATTGCACCTACAGCCACAACTCAACGCCATCGCTCCCGTTCTGCCCAACTCTGTGAACAACCCATGACTCCCACAGCCAATCTGCTGTGCTGGAAGCCACAGATCAATCATACCTTATGTGTATGGGCTCCTTTTTTTCTTTTTAACATTGGTGGGAGGCAATCGGACAACAGCTATAAAGGGAGGCAGCTGATCTGCTTTAAAGCCTCTCTCATTCCTTTTAGGCCTCAGATTTCACATCAATATTTCTTTCAATGCATACATCTATGTACCAAAACTAACAGCTGAGAAGCTTCCAAAACTTTGCTTTTAATTAAACCCATGAAAGTATAATGCTCGCGCTGAATAAGTAGCAAAAATAGAGACAAAACTGAGAAAATATGCAAGCATTTTTCTTGGTTTTTGTCAGGTTCTGCAAAGACAATTAAGTTTCTTTTCTTCACTATACATATAATACTCAGAAGTGAAAGCTTAATTAACTTGTCAGAAACTCTGGCATCTCTTTTTTTGAGCTGCTGAACCCACCTTCCCAAAAGAGTTGAAGGGAGAATTAAAAAAAACGGACTGCTCTAGCTGAAATACCTGATCATGCATGACATTCCTGTCCTGTAATACAGTTTGTCTGTCATTACCAGAGGCTCTTTTATCCATCTGGGTGAGCACGTTCATTTTCCATTTGTCTGGGAACGTCTCAGCACGGAATTTCAATCACTGCAATGCGATGGACGTTTTGTGACGTGCTGAAGGGGTAATAGACGGTGCCACTGACTGCATGGTTACAGCATCTGTGTTTACACAGCAAAACCGGACACATTCAGCAAACAGCCTTGGTCATGCAGCTTTGCAGGTCTGGGAGACCGAGCAGCTTGCAGATGCATGGAGAAGCAGAGCCCGAAAAGCAAGGAGATCCCGGCAGGCAACACCACGGGGCTGGGAGTCTTCCTGCTGCTTGTTCTCTGCTTTTTGTGCATTTTTTGCATTGCTTTGGCTGAGTTCCATGGCAGCTGTGGCCAATGTGTCCCTGCCAGCCACCCTGCCTCGAGTTGTGCTGCAGCAGCTGGAGGAGCTGCCAGAGCCCCAAGCAGCTCCGGACTGCAGCAAGAAGCGAGGCTCACCCCACGCCTTGCCTCTTACCAACAGATCTCCTCCAACAGCAGAGAAAAGGCTTTTGGTTTTACAAAGTCAACAAACCCAACCGCCAAATTAAATTTGGCAAGTGCAATAAGTGGCTTTTGTGATTTTTAGTTTTTATTAATAGAGGGTTTTTTTTTTTTCAACCTGAGCTCACTTAAGTCTGAAAAATATTGTACTTTATCCTGCGGTAATCTCCTCTCCAATGTATGCATGTTTAAACAAAGTGCAAAGGTCCAGGTGCTCGGCTGCATTAGTAATGACCCAACATCTCCTCTTTAATAATGCAACACAGAACAGAGCACAGCAGTTTTTTTGCTTCCTCGTTTTAAAAATGTATTAAAACATTTCTCTGCGGGGCCAGGTGACAGTCCGAGGGAGCAGAAATTTTCTTTTTCAAGTCAGAAAATATCACCGAGGCACCCAAAGGGCAATTTTTCACCTCCCATATAAATTCCTACTGCTGCTTCTCTGCTAACACCGTTACTGCCTTTCCAGCCATTCCTCATGTTTTAGGGAGCTCTGGGATTTGGTTCGTGTAACTGTTTGCCTAGCAGACCTGAAGGCTGGGTGAGTAATTCCAAACCTATGCAATCATATGCAACACATGGTATTGAGAAATCCTCTTCACTGCTGATAGATATTAAAAACAAACACACAACATTCTTAACTGCCTGACATAAATTCATGCCCCAGGACTTCCTTTTTCTTTTTTTTCCTTAAAAGTAAAAGTAAATTAAGTTTTCTCTGTGACAGAGAGCATGAGGGACTCACAAAGACTCAGAGTTTTCAGAGCTACCTTCCTTAAGGTGTTTCTTGCAGAAACGGAAGCTTTTCTGCAATGTATCACTACATTACCAGGCTGCTTGGGGATGTTCCTGCTGACTAAAAGCACTTTAACCTATAGGGGAATATATTATACAACCACAGAATCATTAAGTTAGGAAAAGACCTCTAGGATCCCCAAACCCACCATCCCCATCATACCCACTGCCCACGTCCCTCAGTGCCACATCCCCACAGCTCTGGGTATGGTGACCCCCATTCCCTGGCAGCTGTGCCAGTGCCCAACTGCTCTTTCTGAGAAGCCCTCATCTCCATTACATCACATCAGTAACGAATTATGCTTCTGTACATAGATGTGAAGCAGCCCACAGCTGTGGCTTGGAGACACCTGGTTCAGGTCTCCACAGCCCAGCCAGGCTGAACACCAGTACATTTGTGCCCACAGCTCAAACCAGAGCCAGGTGATGGGATGGGATCACTGCTGGGACAGGCAGTGGCAGTAATGCATACGAGGCAATCCCACACCGTTCTCATGCACATTGCCATTTTATCAGCTACCTGCAAAATCCTAACAGAAGAACGAATCAGTTTCCCAGATGAGATAAACACCAAGCCCTGCAGGTTAGCAGGGAGTTCTGCCCCTGCTCGTGCATGCTAGCAGAGGGCAATAATCCACCTCCCCATAACAGATTTAGATTAGCAATGCCAGCAGTATTAAAAGGGGCCTTTTGAGCAGGGAAACACGTGCTGGTAGTCTGGGCAGGGTGTTTACAACATGTGCAGGTATTAGTGCTGGTGAGGTAGGGTGCCCTATAATGCCACAACGCCTCCTGCTATTTCCCTGGGGCACTGCACTCCTCCCCACCTCTGTCACCTCCCTCCCTCCAGCACCACTGCATTCTTAATTGTTTTGCTACAGGTACAGGCAAAGCCATAAAATACACCAGTTGGGACACAATTAGCACTCAAAAAGACAGGAAAACCACATCTGGCATACAAGTGTGAGAGCCCAGGGAACGCTTTATTCCAAGCTGCACTCTCCATGGGGGAGAAATATGTTCCTGAACACAACGGAGTCTTCCAGTCTCTCCCTCCCCCCCAGGCTGCTCTCGAGCTCTGATAAAACAAATGGATCTCCCCATAGCAATGCTGGGCACGCTGAGGCTGGCCCTCCCCACACAGCCCAGTCGCTGTGCTCACACCAAGGCTTTTCCAAACAAACCTACCAAAGCTGGAATTTCTCAGCAGCCCTGCTGCAGCACTGGGAACACATCTCCTAACACATAGCACACCCTAAATACTGAAACCTAACCAAATTAAACTTTCAAGTGAAAAGAGAACACGTTCAAAGCTGGGTACTGCAATAAATGGCCGTACGTTGTCACATCACATGAAGATGCAGAGGGTTTGCGTGTTGATACTACAGTCATTCCACTGGCAGTTATTTACATCACAAAACTTTCCTGTTTCTATGTAGACCTTCCAGCATTTGTCCATCTTACCTTCCAATTTGCAGCCTAGAAAACCCTATATGTTGAGAGAAGGCAGAGCCATGTGGCTGAGAACTGAATGGACGCAGCTGTATGGCAAAGGGTGTCCAGCTCCACCAACTCTCCCACCCGCCCTGCACTGCTTTGGGCACCAAATTCCAGAGATCCCACCCCCAAACACTGCAAATTCGATCTCCTGCATTTGAGATCTGTCACCTCACCAACAATAAAGACACATGCCCACTTGAAATCACCATGTATTTGGGCCCACAGATACAAAGTCCATAAAAAGATCTGCTGATGGAAATAATGCTTATTCCATGCCCAGGTTCTGCAGGGAAGGGATTTCTGTTGATTTTCATGATTCAAAGGAGGAGCAGGAAGTGATTTAGAACAATGCAAAACATCAAAGCAAACAACTTAACCGCTTCACCTCCCAGTTTCAGTGTGGTTATTTTTTACCCCCGTATTTGATTACATGTATGCAACACACATAAGCAGATTAAGGACCTGGTCCTCCAGTTGTACCTCAATTCAAACAAGATGGATGTCAATTACTTTTATTCTCTTGTGCTACCACAAGCAAACACAGTGCCTGGATAAAGAAGAAAAACTCTCTCCCAGCACCTCACTAAGGAAATAGCAACTCTACCTTATCATACCTTCCAACTCAAACCATTCTAGGATTCTGTGATTCACCACACATGAAACACATCAATTGTGGTTAAGGATCATGCAAAATACTGTGACATGATTTACAGCTCTCACTGTGGGGACTGACATCAGAAGACAGGCCCAAGGAGAGCCAGAAGTCTAGAAATGTCTTTTGTCTTTTTTCTACCATTCCTTAACAGATATGTCACTGAAATTCTCCCCTATGTCTCAAGCAGTTACATTTTGCTTTTCTGTGGTTAACTGGAACAGCAGAAATCTTGCAAAATACACCAGCAATTATCGAAAAAATCTCAGTGACTCATAATGAACGTAAAGTTTGACCCATTCCCTTCACATACTGATTCATTAAACATAACAGTAAATAATGGACTTGAATAGTTTGGGGCAGCAAAAATAGCTCAAATATGAATTTGATTAGGAGTGATGACTGCACCTAAGTGCTCCGAAACACTGATGATAAGATGCGTGACACTGCCTGCCACAGAACTTGTTACAAAAGCTACATAGCAGCTGCAACGTTTACATCCACTTTCTGAGTTACTTTTACAATTTAGAAATAAAGATACTTGAATGGAATGGTGACACAGAATAAATCTATTCTGCTTCACAGTGTTCTGTTTTCCTAGGGAAGTTTTTGAGGAAGAGGAGGTTATTATTCCATGACAAGGTTTGAGCCCTGTCTCCATCTCTGAGTTGTTAGTGTGCATGTACAGAGTGGTACTGGATGAGCTGTGCAAGAGGGAAGGGAGATAAACTTGCAGAAATAGCTCATAGCAAAGACATACTGGAGGAAGGAGGCATATTTTCTCAAAAATATGTCTTTTGACCACGTCTGTAAAAATAATACCCCCAAACAGCATTCGTTACCCAAGATAAATAGGAACACTGCTCACATTTGTCTACATAAACATGCTGCAAAATTTGTTTAAAAATGTAATTGGTGTCTTGAAGGAACCCCAGCAATCTGTGTTTGTTATTTCAGAAAATTCTCAATGAAACTGTCAGTTCCAGGAGGAGGCTGAAGAAATCTGCTTCAGACGCACAGAAATGACTGAACCAACAGTTCTTAACTGAATCTCAAATGAGCCTAACTGCACTTCCCTCGGTAGTCAGCACCCCATTCCATGGAGATACACTTGATTGTAGGTAATAAGATTACTTCTGGGTTACTGCCTGCAGCCTCTAGAATACTACCAGGAGTGAATATGCAACATGTTGTGGGGTTAAGGAAGCCTCACATTGTGCCAACATCATACTGTGACATTGCCTGCAGAGTGTAAAAGGATTATATCCTGTCTTAACATACCATTTCACCCATGCCAGAAAATGGAAAAGGGTCTAATCACTAAGTAAGTATGCAAGACACTAAATATAAATCTGAACCGGTTTCTACTGCTATAATATCAAGTTTCCCTTAAGAGCAGCTCTCCTCTGAAAAGTGGCTCTGAAAAGTTGGTGCTGTAGGTTCTCATATTTATGGCATCTTGGTAATTTCTAGATGAAATCAAATCACTCCATAAGTAAAAAAGAAGAGTTTTTTGTTGGCTTTTTTTTTTTTTTTTTTTTTTTTTATATGAGCTGTGCAAACTTACCCCAGTTCTGGATTCTTTCCAAGTCACGCATAACTAAACAACAAAGATTTGGCAGCCAGTTTTTACAGCTAATTTTTTCTTCTGGCTGCCTGAGTCAGAACTGAATTCTAACTTCATACATACAGGGTTCTGTGTGGTAAAAAGTAGGTCGTGATAGATAAAAACAAGTAAAACCAGGACAAGGCTATGGCCCTAGTGAAGTAAATGGAAAAACACAAACTCTGCTGGGGCATGGGATTCACTCATAGTATGCCAAGACTACACGATAGGAAAGCAGATTGAGGGAGTTGCAATAAGGCTGCTTTTATACATTCAACTTACTGCTGTACTTACTAATAAGAAATATTAAGTTTGGCAACACGGGTCATGCGGAGCTGCCTTTTTCCACTTCTCAAAGGGATGATTCGTGGCACCAAAGAGACCTCATGACAAACCATGCCTAATCGTGCCACGGCCCAGGATGGCTCCAGAAGATCCTGAAAGCTGTCAGAAGGAGCCAGCCAGGCGTGTGCCCCAGGCTAAGGAGATAACATAGGATCACTCGGGATCTTCTCATGAATGTGCAGGGTTTGGAACCACGCATTCACCATGCCCAAAGACAGGGAAATGGCAGAGCATCACATGGGAAGCCAAACCATGAAGAAATACTGCAGCAACAGGCTGAGGGCTAAACCCTACTCAGGGCAATTCAACACAAGACAACAGCAGCACTTTGGAGGACTGATGAGGCTCACCTACTTTGCACCAATTAAAAAACGATTACTAAAATAAGAGAAAATAAGAGTTTGTATGGCTTTCTGTAGTGGTAAAAATGTTTGAGTAGAGTACGTCATTCTCTGCATCTTGATTTACTTAAAGTGTAAATGTGGAGAACTTTAAAAAGGAACAAAATGCGCCAGAGGAGTTTTATTATTTTTTCATAGAACCATGAAAAATATCATTGGGAAGAAGAAAGGAACCAGCTTTTTTTCTAAGCAATGAGTGTTCAAGGCCTTTAATTCTATTTTTAATTCTCAGTCTTCTAATTTTCTCATTAAACTCATCTAATCAATGTTACGCTTTACTCTGTACTCTTTGTTTTCAAGAGTTAAGCCAGTTAATGTTCCTCAAAAAGATGCAGATATGTATCAGCTTTACTACAGTTGCTTCTCTTTCATCTGACCTCTGATCAGGAAAACAATTTTAAACAAGACCAAAGAAAATATATTATAGCACACAAAAAAGGAATTGTAATTAGAAACTGAAGATTTAAGACCTTCAAGATCGTGTTGGATGCTTTTTTCACTTAACAGTAAATCAAAACAGTGTTTCTCAATCAAATTGTGAAGACATGTTGAAATATTCTCAATAATTTGCACTTCTTCCCATAAAGATCTAAGCTATCCACAAAAGAAAGAAAAAAACACAGCTGCACAGAGACACAGAGGTGTTGGCTGTTCTTTGATTTCACTGAAACCAATGACTCAGGCACTGAAATAAAGGTAAGTCCAATATGTACCATAAATTCAGTATTAATTAAAATATCAGCAGTACTTTGCAGCAGTATTTATCACCTCCTTTCACATCTGAAGTTTTAGAGTGCATGACAATAACTCTTAGAGACCCTGAGGAACAGCAAGATCCCTGTGCAAACAGTGGGAGTTCACAAACGTGGAGGATGCCCCAAAGTTTAAAATCTCACTTCACATCTGGATTGTGGCTTCAGACACACGAAATGACACAGCTTGTGGCTCAAAGCTCATGTCAATTATACCGGTGAGGGCAATGAGGACTATAAGCTACTTAAAGAATTCTTCTTTTCCGTGCACTGTCACCATTTACAGGCAGTAAGTAAATGGTTGTCAGTTATTAGCATTTACAGACTCTTTTTCTAAATGAAGGTCAGAGGAGAAAGAGGATAGCAGAAAACAGTGGCAGTAGCCAGGGAGTCGGGCAACAGCAGGTGTTGGATGGGAGCAGGGGGATGCGGGGAGAAGTCATGCCTAGGAGCAGGTGGTCCCAGGGCCTGTCAAGTGCCGGGATGGATGTGGTTGTGATTGACAGCTTCTGTGCTGGCTGTCAGGAGGGCTCGCTTCAGCTGAAGGAAGTTGCCAGGGACATATGGTAGGAAAGGGACAGCCAAATTTCAGGAGCATGCTGACGATGTAATCTATAAAAATCCCCTCTCCGGAGCTTCTGGTGCCTGGTAAAGCTGCAGAAGGGGAGCAGGAGGGCCTCAGGCCTCCTGCCTTGGGACCGCCTTGAGGGAGCACCATGAGAGGAGGAGAAGCCATCGGCTCCCAGTGACTCCCGGGGCAGCCCACACACATCTGCGCCCACCACAGCCACCAGCCAGATCAATGCAAGCTGACGGAGATAAGCCCGCCTCTCTCTGTTGATAAGAGGAAGACACAGAAGAGAGTTTCCAGGCACTGGGGCTGACAATCCCCATCCCAAAGGGCAGGGGACCGCAGACAAGAGGGAAGCCGGCTGATCTCCCTGACCTCCTGCATGACGCTGAGGCTGAGCCGTGGCTGCGGTCCCACATGGGGAAACCAAGGAGCCCTGGTGGGCAGCCAGCCTCAAAGAGCATCCTGCACACAGCACAACGTGCACGCACACACCAACCCGCCTGCCTCACACATGCCCAAACTCCCACGGAAGCAGGGACCCGCACTGCTTCCTATTCCTCTTAATTAATAGAATTTGCCTGCAGGCATTATTCCGGCAAGCAGTGCTGCGGGTGTTCCCACACTTTCCTTTCCACTGCTGTTGTTGCAAAACTGAGGCAATGACATAAAACTTTTTAAGTTTAAAAACCTTAAGGAATGTGATGGTTTGTCTCAGAAGCTGGATCTGTCTTCTCTCAGACTCTGCACGAGTTTACAGGAAGTTTATAAAGCGTGCAAATGCCTACACGCAGGCCAGCGCTTGACTGACTGCTGACAGATTAAAAGCTTGTCATTTTAATATATACTTCGCATAGATTTTGGAAGCTTAATTAATCACACAGAAGATAACATCCAAACAAACAAGAAGCAGGTTTAGTGATAAGTTCTATCGTAAGATATAAGCTGCCAGATGTTAAATAAACGCCTCAGTGTTTGGCCAAAGCAAACGGAGACGAAGCTGAGACGTACATTTTGAAATGAAAAGAAATACTTATGTTAGCTTAATTGTAGTGATCTCAATGTACAGACTTGCATACGACTACGGTAATCATGTGAATATAGAGGTTATATTGTGGGGATGGATTATATATGACTTCAGTCCACTAAATACAGCTTCTTAGTCTCACCATTTTAATGGGACATTTTGGAAATTGGGAAAAATAGCAGTTTTCGCACTTCTTTTTCCAGGACTTTGAATCTGCAGCCATATCTATTGGGGTATTTCACCACCCAAGCACAAAGCTGACAGAGGAGCAGCGGCTCAGCCTGACAGATGTATTATTATCCTGCTGCCAAAGAAGTAAAGGTTCTTCCCACCCAGAAATACTGATGAGGATACTAACTAGAAATAAAGGGAGAGCACCATGGCAAAGAACCCTGCTGCTTTTCAAAGGTGCTGGAAAACAGTGGCATAGCAAACTACCAAGTTTCTCCATAAAATATGTAAAAATATTTCCTCTGGTTTCAGTTCACGAGTAAGTCAGATGAAGTCTCAAAGTTTCTCCTGGTTTCTTGCCAAAACCATGTGAAAATACAATTGTTGCTTGATTTCAACACAGAATATGACACAGACTTGATAAATACTGGGCTCAAGTTCATAGACTTCAGAAAGCCAATTCATTCCATGTTTATACAGAGTTTGATCCTCTTCCAGACGAAGTCAATGGACATTCTCTCATTAACTGCAACACAAGGACCCAAAGACTTGAAAGAATCTATCTAGTCTTGCAGTTACAAAACGCTGTCTCTTGTGGGCAGAAATGTTACAGGCTCATGACAAAGCCTGACAAAATGTACTTGGTGCTAAATCATACTAAGCACAGTGCAAATTATCTAATTTCATTTTTATTTAGTTTGGTTTTGTCTGGTTTATCTCTTCTTGGATTAAGCAATCTCCACTGTACTGTTTTTTTAATGTCCTGCAGCTGGATCTGCTGGAAAGGACAAGCAAGTCAATACCCAAGGAAACACAAATCACTTCTGAAAAGAATTGTTTTTTTAAAATTTCATTTCATTTAATAGCAGCCTCATTTGTGGAATTCCTTATGAAGGTTTCTCTAAAGAGAAAGAAAACCAAATAAAACTTAAGAATTCTTGACATCGATGTCAACTTAGCACAAATTCATTGAAGGTCTCACAGTTAAGAAACAGAGTCTGTAAAATCAGGATTCTGCTGATATGTGGTGCAAATAATGATTCTTGCCACAAAGCTCAGAGAATTTCTTCAGAGAACTGAGGCCAAGTAGTTTTTAAGGATGGTGCCTTGGCATGCTGCTTCCTGAAGGTCACAACATGAAAATATGAAGGTGGTTTTCTAGAGAGCTAAATACCTGAGTCATGCATTAAGAATACAGTTCTCTAAATGGAATGAAAGCAACAGCAGCCTTTGTAAAAGCACAAGAAGGGGCAAATGTTTACACAGTCAGGGGTGTGTGATGTGGATCTACTGTACACAAATGATTATGTTTCAGGTTGTTACATCTTAATATTTCTTATTTTGACAGTGACCTCATAGAAATGAAGAAATGCTGCCACCAGTGAGTGACAGAGGCAGAATTTGGTCCTCAGAGAGAAGAACTGCAGCACAGAAATGTTAAAAGCTCTCCACATTATAACTTGGAAGTTGCTCAGCAGTTATTCCAATTTCTGCTCCTTCTTCAAACAGAAGTCCAACAAAATCTGAGCTCTCAACAACAAATGCCATCCTCTGGGAAAAATCTCATCCTGCTGCCTCCATACAAGCCATAGGTTTGACAGGAAATCAATCACTAGCACTGCAAGAGAGTTTTAAAGAAAATCCCTTCTGGATTCTCTAAGAGAATATCAAGAGAAGCAAAAATCCCTAAGCTGAATTTCTTTTAGAAGTACCTTCCCAATGTTTGCTTTCCAAGCCAGAAGATGTTGATGCCCTGACCAAAGATGCTGATGTCCTCCAAAATCAGAGGGAGCTCAGTGCCCCCTTCAGAGCAAAGTGCCCTAGCACTGTGCCTCAGCCTGCTGGGGAGAAGGCCTGCTCTGCTCTGGCTTTCTGATTCTGCCACGCAGGGAGGAATGAAGGAGTCATGGGACTGAAAGCTGGAAAGCGTGCAAAGAAAATGAACTCTGCAACTTCACATCTTCAAGTCTTGGAGTCTTATTTTGTTGGCAAGAATTGATGCATCTAACACCAAACATTTAACATCTTTAGGAAGAGCAGTCCACAGGGCGTTCCTGTTGTGCCTACACAGGGCACAGATGAGGCTGCAGCCACGTTTTTCTTATTTAACTCCTAGTGCAACACATCTTGCTTTAGTCCAGCAAAAGCTTCAGAGAACCGACCCACCCACGGGGTTAAGGACAAGCAGGGTTACCCACTTCTTGTCCCCGCTTCTTTAAAGCCGTGGCTGCAGGTTATGGAGAAGGCAGAGCCACAACCACCGCTTCCATCAGTAACATTTGGAAAAAAGGGAGTTGCTGCAATCAAACCCTGTGCAGACTGAGGCCTGCCAGCACGTGGGAGGATGCGCTCCGAGGATCTGCGTGCTGTTCCCCTTCCTTTCTGGCTTCCAGTGAGACCAGACAGCCCGCCGGCAGGCTGAGGCAGCTGGGCACACTGAGAAGCTGACAACCAGCAAAATTCCTGAGTAAAGGGGACGGCCGGTACATTTCATTACCTCCATAGTTGAGCTGATGATATTTTGGTAGAGCAGTTTTGGACTTAGGCACTGAAGTCTGCCTCACTGAAAATCCTTTTTTGGATTTGGCCTTAAAACCGTATGTTCAGCAGCATTTGTTTTATCTTCAA